>VWPU01009686.1:0-185608 GCA_013398955.1 Callaeas wilsoni | reverse complement strand
AGGAAGGAAGGAAGGAAGGAAGGAAGGAAGGAAGGAAGGAAGGAAGGAAGGAAGGAAGGAAGGAAGGAAGGAAGGAAGGAAGGAAGGAAGGAAGGAAGGAAGGAAGGAAGGAAGGAAGGAAGGAAGGAAGGAAGGAAGGAAGGAAGGAAGGAAGGAAGGAAGGAAGGAAGGAAGGAAGGAAGGAAGGAAGGAAGGAAGGAAGGAAGGAAGGAAGGAAGGAAGGAAGGAAGGAAGGAAGGAAGGAAGGAAGGAAGGAAGGAAGGAAGGAAGGAAGGAAGGAAGGAAGGAAGGAAGGAAGGAAGGAAGGCAGGCACTGGAATGGTTTGCAGTATAGTGGCGTTAGTCTCCAATCAGACAGCTCTCCCTGATGTGCCTGTGTTGGTTCTTGCTCAGTTCAGTGTTACACATCCAGCAAAGGAAAATGTGTGGCAGTGATAATGAACGTTAGTTGTCACTGCGATCTGACCCAGCTGAATGAACAACATATGCCTTTTCGAAGAACAGCTGAGATTTCACCTATCTCACCCAAGGACTTTACCAGCTGCTGGCCTAAGCCAAAAGATGTAAGCAACTCATTCTAGCACATCCAGACATGGAGGTAATGCCTTGGGTTCACAGCCACAGCCAAAAGGCTGTTTGTATTTTAATGTACTATACAGGTCTTCTTTTTCCTTCTATTATACGAGCTTCAATGCAAATATTTAATTCTATCACATCAGCTTACTGTAGAATGTTATGTAAAAATTTAATGTTGATGTGTCTAAAACAAGGAAGTACATTAGTTCTCACACGACTGGATACTTCACACTAGTTCAGCTAGTGGAGTAAGCTGCTGAAGGGCTATGGATGAAGAAATGTCTGTTACAGATGCCAGCTGGCAGGTCATGAAGTACCTAGAGACTACCTCAACTTTCGGCAACATGAAAAGCCATCAGACAGCTCTCTAAACAGTGCTATTGGATCTGTTTTCCTTAAACATTTCCAATATGAAATTTCCTCCCTTAATAACTAATACAAATGATTATCCCTTTGGGCATAACAATGCAGACATTTAAAGCTTGAGCTGGAAATGATTTTCCTCCCATAGGATACAATCTCTGTGTGTGCATGCCTGCAGACATGTTCCACTGTTTTCGTAGAGCTATCACTGCCTGCCCAAAGACTTTTCAAACTTTGTCCTGTTTCAATCAAATTTGGCAGAGATTACAGATCTCAGAGCTACAGGTTGTATGGAAACAGAAGAGAAGAATGATTCCTGCTCTCTGTAAAGCCTCCTATGTGCCATTAATAGACACTAAGCAACCTGCTCCTCAGTTAAGATTTCTGTTCTTGATAGATTTTCATGTTTTTTATAAGGCACAGACAACAAATCTCAAACTTTTGTACATTTTGAGTATTTGTCATATCTCTCCTGTTTGGATTCTCTGGTGTTTATAAAGAATGTTTGTAAACTGCATTTATTAGTATAATTAATTTTAAAAGTAAATTATCAAGGAAACAGATACTTTGGAAAGAAATACTCCAGTCTTTAAGGAACAATTTCTATTAGATAACATTACTTTTCAACTAAAACCACTTAAAAGGATAGTAAGAAAACATGCTGAAACTGAAAAATGGTTACAGGCTAAAACAACATTCTCAGCTGGAAAGTCATGCCATGGAGACCTCCCTAAACTCAGACACGGTTTCAAACTTTGTTAGAAAAATGTTCCTTAAGCATTCAAGCCCCTCCCACTTATGTCTTACATCCCTCTTTATCTTCACATAAAGATTTCTTCTCTAGTATTAATAAAAAAGCCTCATGTGAAAATATTTCTCCTGCAAAAATTCTGGTCTGTGTTCAGGTATTAATAGGATTAATATTACCGAGTCTGAGCCACTCCACTGGAGAGTCAGCACCAGGAGTTCAGTCAGCAGAGCCTGAAGTCTCTGTCACAAGAGCAGAGTTTGAGCAACTCCCAGAGAAAGGTTCCAGTGTGTCTGCATTGACGCATGATGAAGTCCAATTCAACTACAACAAAACTTAAATTTCTTAGTTAAGTTCAGTTAGTCATGGCAAGATGATGAAACTTTATTGGTATTCACTTCTTAAGAATCTACACTGGGTTCCACCTCTGGTGTTAAGCATTTTAACTTCCAGTGCAATCCAAACCACAATCTCCTGACTGCCTGTGCAGAAGTTTATCTGGCCCTGGGCTTGCTTTCACCTTTTTCCCTCAGCAAGGAACTGTGGGCATTATGGAAAAGGTGACACTTTGGGTCAGGGTCTGAACCTGAGGAGATGGTAAGGATTCAGGCCAAGCTGGGTTCCCTGCTCCAAAGCATGCAGGCATCAGGGTGATATGAATGCAGATGTCCCCCTAAAGTAGCATCCTCTCCCACATAGTGTAGATGCAGTCAGTTTCAAGAAGCAGTGTGTCATGCAACATGAAGAAGGCTGGTAGGAATTAGCTTTATGTCTAATTCATTTCAGTCCTGAATTATTTTTCACAGTTGTTATTTACAGTCTAAGCCTGTAAAATTTGAGCCAGCAATATAATTATGAAATAAAGATTAATTATAGAAAATTTCAAGAGGAAAAAGCATCTTTCTTCTTTTTCTTCAGAGGAAATTGCTAAAAGCAATGATCTCAAATCCCATCTTTTCACAAGCTGTTATAAAGGAGAAGACTCCAAGCTGCAGTGGCCTTACTCATGCACAGACCGGAGGATTTACATTAGCTAATATGTTTTCCTTTATTGACTATGTTTACAGAAGGGGCAGCTGTCAGTTCTGAATTGGTTTCCCTCAGACTTTTTCAGTGTTCAGAGAAACCACTGCAGTCTCAGATGTGGGCTAACTCAGAGAAATTTACATTTACAGGGAAAACCCATCTGCCATCAGCTGGGTGGAAAGGTTGGAGTGTCTATTGTGGCATACACTGCTGAGGCAGGTGGAAGACCTCCCAGAAGCAATCATCTCTCTCTTCCCAGATCTCAGAAAGCAATGCCATGTGCAGCCTGCCCAGTTGTGTGTACGGTAGCAGCTACACAGCTTCCCCTGATTTCCTCACACAGCTCCTGCTGCTCCTGAGCCTGTTTAGTTTCAAGGCCAAATCCCAGAATGGACTGTGTGACAAATGTTCAGGACTTATTCAACAATGAAAGTCATCAGAGTTAACAGGGAAGTCAGAGAGGATAGACAGAGCTCAACTGATACCTTGAAAAGAGTTTGTTTGCTC
The DNA here is from genome assembly GCA_013398955.1 of Callaeas wilsoni. Classification (NCBI taxonomy): domain Eukaryota; kingdom Metazoa; phylum Chordata; class Aves; order Passeriformes; family Callaeidae; genus Callaeas; species Callaeas wilsoni. The sequence goes on along the minus strand of VWPU01009686.1, from coordinate 182,388 downwards.
CTTTCAACATATTACTATAAGCACAAAACCAGAGGTCATTCATAGGAACTTAGTCTGTACAATCCTAAATTACAAATTGCTTTATGAGCAATTATGCTTTAGAAAAGGCTTTCAAAAAGACATTGAGGTTTTCAATGTGTGTGTACTATAATTTCCCTGAATATTGGAAAGCTGGCAGTGTTGACATTAATCTGCACAGTGTGAACTTACAGGCTCAGTCCATTGCAATAGAAAGGGGAAAAGAGGGTAAATCATTGAATATCTTGTTTTAATCTCTCACAACATGAGTGCTTAAATTTTAATCCCATCATATCAGCACTTAAAAAGAGCATTTCCATAACTGAAGGAGATCTGAAGATATCTGTGATAGCAATACCTTAAAAATTGAAGAACGAGATAATCTCTAATAGGCAGATATTAAACTGACCTCTAACCCTACCTTCAGGATTTTGTTGACCTTAAAGTACTGACATATGACCCATGGTAAAATAAAAGTAGAATCTTTTGGATTATTACATGAACATTTTGAAAATGAGCAAATAAAAAATGGTTGGGGAGAACTTGTTTATATGGATCTCCACATTGCCTGGGATCTGTATTATAGGAGACACCTGCTTTCATGGTTACCCTACATTAAAGTTAAGTGTATAACCTAATCATTTCCTATTTATTAATTTATGTGTTGATATGACTAACTACTCCCTAAGGTACTTATCTTTGTCCTACATCTACTCACTCTAAAGTCAGTATTTAAATTTCTACTCACTTCAAAGAAAGAAGAATTAGAGTAATAATGAGGGCTTTTGCAAATACATAAAAACTATAAGGTATCTGTTGGTGGTAACTATCTAAAGCAGGCACAGAAAGAAAAGGGTCATGGAAATACAGAAGAGAAGCTATAAAAATTAAATTTTTGCTTCTTTCCTATCCCTTCAATTTCCTCTGACTGCACGAATGTAAAATGCAATTTGATTCAGTATAAAATAATAAGCAATAGAGGAAAGTGTTGACGTGTCAGACTCTCAGCTGGTTTAAACCAGCAGAGCAATCTATATCAGCTGAGAGCCCAAACCCATGAGATTGTTAAATGATTGTTAATTATTACAAGAAAATAACTCCTTTCATGGAGTTTTCCCTATTCACCCCCAAGAAAATTCACATAATGGTTAATTCCATGCTGTCAATTTCAGAGAATTTTTAGACTTTAATGTAACACCAGAATAAGAGAATGATCTTTTAGCATTTTATTTATTAATAAATTTATTTATTTATAAGGAGTGGGAAGAAGACAAAATAGCTTCTTTGCACATGTAAAGATAAATGATGAGAAAAGCATTTTTGAATGCATAAAGACAGATTATTGAGCTGCTGCAGATGATGCCTCTGTAACGATATAAAAAGAGAATCCAGTTACAAATGGTCTGTAAAACTAAATCTTCGAATAAGATAAAACATGAAAATATTTAAAATACATAAGGAAGTTAATGGTGTAGAAAGGAAAACCTACAGGACTTTTACTAAATCAGCAAATTAGTACTAATTAGCCAAAACCAGTCATGAACAATACTGACATTCCAGTCTGCTGATAAAATATTTGTATAGTATTATGTTTATATAGAATGTAATAGCAGTAGTTTGTATGTTATAAACATTCCTATAATTCAGATATATTGGTGTGTTACTCATTTCAAATCAGATTTATTTTCTGTGTTCCTGCTTCGTTTCCACCAAGCTGATCTTAGCTGTAATGATGCTGAAGAAGAATACAGCCAAAGTTTCTGCAAGAGATGTTGAAGACAAGCAGCAACAATGTATGGATCAATCAAGAACAGGGAACCAGAAGAGTTAAAAGAACTTGTGTAGAGTTTCATAGTTAACATGTCACTGAAATTTATGCTAGAAGGTCATTAAATGTGTCAAAAATACAGACACATATGTCCTTAAAGAATGGTTATGAAACCAAAGGGGAATAGTACAGAAAGGAGAGTAACAATTCGTTCTAAAGGGAGCCTGCTCTGCCACACCATTTAGTTCTGTACTAGGACTTGCTTTAACAAGGAGGAGAGATGTACACCAGGGGAATGAAATTTGTCGATGATACATACTAGGAAGGGGCAATCAATAAAAAAAAGAAGGGAAAAAGTCAAGATGACTCTTAACAGACTGTGCCCAAAGGAAGATAAGTGCCTTATGCAATTAAATGTGGAGATGTGTAAGATAATGAGATTAGGGACACAAAATAAGAGAAAGTGCTTATGCCCTATGTAATCATGTGGTACAAAATAGTGACTAGAAGCAGGATCTGGAGACAGAATGAGCTCAAAAACTCCAGGACAGTGGTTAACAGTAATATAAGATGTTACTATTTTGGTTCAGAGAGGTAACAATAACATCATAGATGAAGTTATTCCAGCTCTTGCATGAGGGATTTATGAATGAAGCTGCATTTGCAGTACTATAAGGAGTTCTCTATGCCTTAGAAAAATAGCAGAGGCAAAGGGGACTGGACAATAGAATCAGGTAGACAGCAAACTTAATTATTCATAAAGGTCAGAGAACAAAACCAAATTGCCTGTAGTCTTTGCAGAGGTGAAAGAAAATGGATCTTACTGAGGAATATGTGGTCTGGAAAATTGCAGTGGAAACAGAAGAAATTGCACTACTAATTGATCTACAAATAAACAGAAGAGTAAAAACATAGTTGGAAACAATCAAAATGAAACTGAAAAAAAAATATAGAGTGTAGTTAGTAAATGGAATATGTTGTCCAAGTCGACAGTGAAAGCAATAGGAATAAGCATAATTCCCCAGAATTTGTTACCCAGCTGAGATTTCTTTCCTGTCTAACTTTAGGTAGCTAATATTTTTTGAAGGACTGAATTCTAGGTGGACTACATCATACTCTAAATATTCCTTTTTCCTCATCATTAAATAAATATGGAGGCAACATATATGACTGCATGTAACTCGGGAAAGTTTTTAAGTTGCCTAAATATTTATATCATAAATGTGTGTTTCAAGAAGTGTTTAAGTACTGGGGCCAGGATTTCAATGCTAGGCAAGTGTCTGTCATAAGAATCATGATCCTGAAGTCACAGACTGAGCTGACTCATGGCTTTGGAAGCACCTGAATTCTGCTGACATCATCTTTAAAACTTAAAATTTCCCTTTAATTGTGCCAAATATACTTGGGTTATATAAAACTACATAGCATGACCATGTTTAACTGCAACTGGAGTCCAGGAACAAAATCTTTGAGATGCATTTGCATGTCCACACTCCTTACTGAGTGTAGTTACACCCATTTCTTTCTTCTAAAACATGGTCACTTTCCTCTTTTTACTTCACAGATGTCCAGCTAGAAAACCTACACATATGGAAGATGGAGGGTTAGTGCTCTCTTCTTTCATGAGAGGATGCAAATTACCACCTCCCACATGTCCTAACCATGCACTTATAAGCTCTCATCCTGAGACAGTTCATCACTGTTCAGGAAGGGGTCCCAGAAAGATTTAAAATATCCACATTCTTTAAAAGTAGGTTTAATAGTGCTTCCAGTCTCTAGAAATAATATATATTATTCAAAGTCAATTCCATTTAACCTAGGAGAGAAAGGCCTAGGACGATCGATCAGAGCTAAAATCCTCTTCTGCTCAGGTGATGGCTAGACAGCAGTCCTGCTCCCTTTTACTCCCTTCTAGTTAATTTTTCATTCCTTTATTATTAAGGTCACAAACTGAGCCTGAGTGATGGTAACTGTCCTAGGTACCCATGCTTAGAATAAATCTTCATGAGGAGATTCAAATTCACCAAAATAACTTCTAATTTCCTCATCGATTTTCAAAGTCATCTAATAATGATAGAAAAATTTTATCACAGTGGCTCTGCCAGACAGGTTTAAAAGGCAAAAAATGAACCTGCAAGGAAATGAGTCTGCAAACCTTGAGCAAAACTTGGTAAAATGAGAGATTCACCTAATCTGCAGCATTTTCATTCTGGCTCCATGCTGACCTCAGGCAGCTTATTCATGTCTCTCCTGAGCTATCAAACAGTCCCCGGGTAGAGGCCCAAATAACCCAGCTCAATATAGTAGATCTGAGAGGTCTTGTAGATCCAAGAACTCCTGAAGTTTCTGTTTAGACTCATCTCTGAGCCCATCAGAGGATGTCTGTCCATACAAGCACATGCACGTGTGTGTATCTGTACTTCTGTAAGATGAGGGCATGTGTGCGTTCTGTCTCACCTTTCATCTAGTGCCTGCTTCACTTCTTCTGTTTTTAGTTTGAAAGCCTAAGGATTACTGGAGTGGAGTTTCTTCACTGATTTTTGTCATCCTTTCAGCTTACAGCCTGGACATATTGGAACAGCTGCTCCTTTTTCACGGGCTAGGAAGGACCATATGCTTGATATCAACACATCCCTAGCATAACAGGTGGCAACTGTATTTTTGTTGCTAACAAATTCCCACTTAGGTTTTAAATTGCCTGAGCTCCAACTCTCTTTATAGCAATAATACATGAGAATTCCAACCTCTGCTTTCTGGACATCAAAATAGCATGAACTGGTTCCATTTGTGTTTGCTGATTTTATCGATACAATGTTTTCTGCTGGTGCCTGTATCATTGTATGAGTGTCTAACATTCCAGGTTACGACTGGTTTTCATAGATTTGTCACATTTTTTCAGATGACTCTATATTTACACCATTATAATATAATTACAGTATTACAATACAATAATATGCACCATAAGCACAGGATGCTCAAATGGATTAGCTTCTTAATCAATTCAGTAAAATGCTGACAATGGAAAGGGATAATATTTTAATGTATACAGACCAGAATCATGAGAGCATGCAAGCATATGCTCCCGCCAAAATCTGTGGGAGCAAAGTCCTTTCTATAACTTTGTTAATAAAAACTTAAATTCCACTGAGTTTTTATGTTGTGACTGATTTTTAAAAGCCCTGAAACTTAGGGTTCAATAGTTTGGCATTTTTTTCCAGATACTTTTTTTTAATGAGCTACATAGAGATTGAAAATCTCAAATTACAGATCACAACAACAACAAAATAAGGGAGAAACCAAACAACCAACATTATTGCCAAAATAAATTCAAATGGGTTGATCTTACATTCCCAAAAGCTGTTTCTTTAGAAGATACTGCTGAATTGAGCCTTCAAGTCAAATAATTAACTTTTACATGGAAGAAAATGAAAAGTGCTGATTTATCAATTTTCAAGTGCAATTACTTTACTTCCTCTATCTTTTAACAGCTTCAGAATTTTCCAGCCTTTTTGCAGCCTTCATAATAGGTAGCAGCATTTGGTATGATTTTGTCATATATTTGTACTTTACATGTTTTTATTACTGCGTCTGTTTTCTAAGCATTGCTACATCAAGAGGCAGAAAGTGATGCCTCTCAGGAAGGTTATAACATATACACACTTCATAGCAATCTGTGAAAATAACTGATCAAAATGTATCTTAACACATGCTTTAACTCTGTAAATGCTTTATACAAAAATTTTGAAGTCTGGATGCCAGTCTTCACAGACACACGTGAGCAGTAGTGGCTGAATGGAGTCGTGTAGATGAAAATGTTTATGTCAAGAGTGAGATTCTTGTGGTGTTTTTGAGAGGAAAAGAAGACCTCATGAGAGAATTTAGGTTCAGGAACCTGAACGTGCGAGGATGATTGCACACACCTCATCCCATGTGACCCCCTTCCTGCAGGCAGAGGTTTGCCTGCAGGGAACCCCCCTGTCAAGCCTTTCCTCTCCTCGCAGGCACTGAAATGCTTCCCTCAGGGAAGTACCTTTCACTTTGGCAAGTGTGGATGTAAAACCAAAAATCCAGTGATTTGCTGTTGTGGTAAATCACCAGTCTACCTGTCATGAAAATTTGGGTGCCTTGTTTCATCTGAAGGGAATGAGGAGCATTCACTTTGCAGTTTGAAAGCTTGGAGCATAAGGAGGCAGTTTGGGGCCAATGAGTGACAGCAGCTGATCAGAGCATAAATATCAGAATACGAGGAAAATGAAAGTGTTGACAATCAAAGCTATTGCTTTTTATCCTATATTATTATTATTACTTATTCTGATGTATTAGAGATCAAAAATCAGGTAATTGCATTTTGAATTTTTCTTGATTATACTCAGGTGACACTTGAAGTTATGTCATCTGCTTTTCTTCAGCAATTTTGCTACCTCCTGAGATTCATATAGTATGACACAAGTCTACTTTGGACTAACATTTGAGAACTATGTTCTTGCAGAAAACATGTCTAAAGCTTTTAAACATACTATTTTCTCTTCAGGCTGCCATCAACAGAACATTTATTTGAACAGGTCAAAGCAGAGAGGTGCTCAAACATTTGAACTTGATGCCTGAATTTAAATTTAGTTTCGTTTTAGTTTACTGCAAGCAGTAAATTAAAAACAAGTGTTTCCAGGGCTTTTGAGCATGTCAAGATGGTTTGTTCCATCGTGGGGAAAAATGGTTTTAAGCTAGTAGTGTCAGTATACTGGTATTTAAACCAGTACACAAGATTTTTGCAATACAAAACCACCAAGAACCTCCTCTTAGGATCAAGGTCTCAGCATGTTGAGTACAGGAAAAGCATTTCTGAGAATATGATGGTCGTAAGAATTTAATGTCTAAAAATATAGGTAATACAAAGGCTGAGGATAAAAATTGATTTAGTATGGTTTTTGTGTCTGATCACATTTATCAAAGTATATATCACAGGAGCAGCAATCACTGGATGATTATTTATCTCATAACAAAATGACATTGCGGTACCTATGGGTCCTGAGGAAAGACTGAAAGTATGTGTGAGAAATAGGAAGAATTCCATATACAAAAGAGGAAATAAGCTTTGTATAAGTGAGATGACAAACAGGACGACACAGAATGGAAAACAATAAAACCAAATAAAAGATAATGAGAACAGCATGTGTATACATAAATACACACACTTTTTTTATAGATATACACTCATAGATACACACTTGAAAATGTATAATAGACAATTACAGAAGTTGCTAATATATTACAGATGCTGAAAATCTCCAACAGTGCGGTCACAGACCACAGACTGAGGCAGATATTTACTACACTTTAATCTGGATCCAAAGCTACATGAAGCAAGACTGAGAGGGGATCTTGTCAATAAGTATCTGAAGGGAGGGTGTCAAAAGGATGGAGCCAGGCTGTTCCCAGTGGTGCCAAGGAATAGGACAAGAGGCAATGGGAAGAAATGGATGCATGGGAAGTTCCACCTGAACATGAGAAGGAACTGCCTCACTCTGAAGATAACTGAGCACTGGAACAGGTTGCCCAGAGAGGCTTTGAAGTCTCCCTCACTGGGGATGTTCAAAAACCATCTGGACACAATCCTGAGTAACTTTCCTTTAGGGCCCTTGCTTGAGCAGGGGGTTTGGACTAGCTGTCCTCCAGTAGTCCCTTCCAACCCTAGACATCCTGTGATTCTGTGATTCTGTAGGGTCAGCAGTCATCATTTTACCTCCTGTAGTGGACTTTATTTCAGGTCTTTGCTTTGTGCCTAGGCATGATATGGTACTAGTTGGCTTTAACATAGTCACTATGAGCAGGTATTATTACTGCCATGTTTGCTGGTTCACTGGTCTTTACCTGTGCCAAGCACTCATTCAGTAGAACGTGTCAGAAATGGGCAGCTGTTTTTGTGGAGCACTGCTCTAGGATACACAGCACATCTGTTTCATGTGAACTGCTTGACAGTAGTAGAGATCCAGCGCTGGAGTTGTGTTTGTTCCCATGAAACCATGGATACTGTCTATTCTGCCATCAGTGGTTAAGTTTCAGCATAAAAACCTTTATCTTCAATTAGAGTTACACTGACTATCATTCGCTAGTTTAAGGCAAGCTATTGATTGACATGTGGATATGGAAAAAACATATTTGGAGATGGAGAAACGATAGCGGAATACCCATGACAGAAGAAACATTATTCTTAACAAGACAGCACTTACAGAACAATGTCAAAAAAGACAGAGGCAGAAAACTAAACAGTTTTCTAAAACTACATCAGTGTTGAAAAAGAGATAAAACTTTGCATGAACCACAAAACTTTAAAATGAAGTAAAGCTTCAGTGTTCAGAAATATCATCTTCAAAGAGATGTGCCAAATACTTTGGGATGAATTCAAATATTTCCTCAAATGGAGACAAGTGCAATTGGTTTTGGAGAAGCCTGGCAGTGTAGGAGGATATCTCCAGAGAAAAGATAGATTTAAGGCACATTGCTGATGAGGGTGGGACTTGGTAGAAAAGACCTTCTAAGCAAAAAAAGACCAGCAGATAAATTATATTTTGCACAATAAAGTCATTGAAATAAAGTACAATACTGGGGGTAGTAGCATAGAACACGACCATCATTGTTCTTTTCTGTATTTTGGACTTTAAATGGGGTCTGTCTTTTTTACATGTATTTTAAGTTATAACCATGAGGCAGTGGTGAAGATTTAAACCCACAATGATTCTCTCAGGGTTTTGTTCTCATATAAAAGCTTGGACACTCTGGTGGTCTGTACTTAACTGTGGATATACTTGATGTTACCAACTTAAAAAAAAAAAGCATGGATGATAATAAAGATTACAAAACAAACAAACAAACAAATCCCAATCCAAAACAAAAAAAACCCACAAAGGTTGCTTCAGGATGATCCCCCTTGTATTCAGGTAAAAGCTTCAGGAAATAACTATTGGGCGAAAAAATTACCTTCTTTGTCACTCATATTGCCAAAAAATTACTAGAAGAGGATTGTCAATATCAACAACTCTTCCAATCAGTTTTGTCCACTTCTTGCTTACTGTAAGACCTCAGTGCTTCTGGAGCTTATTCCATGTGTGCAGGTCACATGACAAGTAGGGGTGGACCTTTATCAAGGCTCCGTTAGAGTGACCTTTCCCTGCTCCCCATTTTTTCATGGTATTGAAACAGTAGATAATGACTATAAAGCCATAACTTATGATACTGTCTCTCCAACACAGCGCATCAAGGACTTGTACATATCTCTCTTGGTGAGTCACAGGCACTTCTACTCCCATTCTGCTTCAATTAATGTATATATTAACAAATACATAAACTTGAGTACGAAGATCTTGCTTGATTTTGAGGTATTTGCCTGTTTAGTCTAAAAATGCAAAAGTGATCAATAGTTGCAACCTGAAAAGTTGCTGCCCGAAAAGTGAAAATAGTTGCTGTCTGTACTGTACATTGATGATACAATTGCCTTCATCATAGAGTGATTTAAGCAGATCTAACAGATTAAACAGCTCTCCTACAGTCTGAACCTTAAAACTGGCATTTAACTTAATTTTTCCATCAATACAATATATTCCCAATTTCTACTCAATACTTGAAAGTCCATAATTATCAGGAAGTAATACAGACACTAACAGATTAAAATGAAATTTAAATTGTTCGATAATATTATCCAATACAATTGCAAGCTAAGTCTTCTTCTATCTGCAAATACAAAGAAGTGTTTTGCACATTATTTTGGTGCAAGAATTTATTCACCACCTATACAGAGAAAAGCCATCAGGGAAACCTATTGTTTCCTATCAGTCTGTCAAGATGTGGAGCAACGCTGTATCCCAGGAGAGAGGAGAGGGAGCAAGGTTTGCATTTACTGTCTGGGAAGGGGCAGCTGATAGATGTGTCCGCTCAGCCAAAAGCACTGCCAGCTTGCGTTGCTGTCCTCTGCTCCCCTCTTGGAAGGCAAACTCCTGCACTGGCCTGAAGCACTGCTCTCACAGGTCAGGGCTGCCTGTTGCATGAGTTTGCCTCCCAAGAACAGGGGAGAGAAGTGAAAATTCCTGGTGCAGCCTGGGGAACGACTTCAGTCCTCCTACAAGACCAGTGCTTTCCTGGGGGTGGCATGGGAGTGTTGGGTCAGCAATTTCTGTGGATAAAATGTGGGCTTCAAGTCCAACACAATCACATGGAGTAAGTACAAACTCGAGTTCTTAAATGTAGATGCCTTAAAACAAAATTTAAATCTCGCACAGTTTTCTGAGATGTTCTTGACTTCAAGTTTAGAAAGACCCAACAGAAACATAACATAATCTTGCTCACAATTATATTTTGTGGTGAAAAAACACAATAATTGGACCAATCTGATGTTAAAACGTACCAGTTGGCACTTAAAAAATGTCTAACTACTCAAACAAATGGAACAGCTGGTCCTTAACAGGTGAACTCTGTCCAGCAAACCTTGACATCACAGGCTTTTGTGAAGTTTGATGCACTGGCAATGCCACTTCAATGTTTCTGAAAGGATTTTAATACACTGTATGTTGAAACAGAAGAGATTGTGAGTACTGCAGTGTCATTTGGTCTAGACATAAATATGACAGTATTTTTAATGTCATACACTCTTTTCACAGACAAATTTAGTCAAGCAGCCCTGATGAACCCAACAACATTTACAGGCAATAATGAAATTGAAGACTGAAGAATTCTTTCCTTAAGTGAAGGAGTTTATGGACTATTGCTAAAGCAAGATGTATTTCTGAGGGAAAAAAGCATTCAGTGCTGAATGGGAATAGAGGACAAGTATCAAATAATAAAGAGCTGACACAGATTAGAGGTGATCAATAAGTGAAAGCATTTATTACACAGTGGTTAACTGATGATGTGTCTGAATGGTGTTGTCCTTCATAGGCTTCAGCAGTTGCATATATCAACCCATACTCCAGCTGGTCAAAATAAAAAGTTAAGATTTAGCTGGCTTCAAGTTGAAGTCCTTTTCCTGTATTTGTTACATAGGCGCCATTGTTAATTAAAATGTCTGACAGTAGATAAAATTTTTAATAATCTCGGCAGGGTCCTAGTTTCACCCCTTTTGTGAATTTTCATAAAACTGAGTTATACTGGCAAAAAAAAAAGTAAGCAAAAGTGAATTTTAAAGTTACAGTCCTCTTTGCTGAAAATTACTTTTAAGAAGTACTGACAAATGTGTCACACAAATATGTTCTACAAAACAGTGCATTGCCCTCATTATGTGCCTAATCAATCTCAAATGACTAAAGTAAATCTAGTTGTGTACACTCATAGAAAATGGTGCATAGAGTTTAAAAAGCTCACCCCAAACTAATCAAATACTTTGAATAATGAACACATTAGACAAAATCATGGTCTGCTCGTGCATACACCACAATCAGAGAGAGAAGCTAAACTCATTGGATGCATTATTCATCGGGAATTATTTGCTCTACCTATCGGTGGGGAAGCTTGCAAACACTACCGCTCTATCAGTTATCATCTAACAGCCTGAAGAAGGAGATCTGATTGCCTTTATCATTGCATAGCATCTTGCCATTTAGATGAGGATTCTATTTACTTATCTTGTCCGAAAAAAACGTTGTCCATCAAATGCTCAAACGTGTTAGAGACAAACCAGAATGGCTGATGTAAAGACAAATCATGCATCTTCAATCTACCAGTATTCTTTGCAGAAGTCAGGAAATGATGAATAAAGAACCAAAAATATGGTGGGTTTCGTCTGTCAGTGAAATTTACAATAATGTTTTTTTCAAAAGGGGTTATAAAAACAAACACAGAATTCAAAAAAAAGTTAGGTAATGGGCTCTGATGTACAAAAAGTACAAATAACAAAACCCAATATTTCAGTTTCAAAATATAAATGAGTTAAGGCTGTGTAACGTAAAATAATGATCTAGACAGGAATACAGGGTAAAGCGATGATATTTGTATGTGAAACAAAATTTTTAAAAACTTAGATCCAGTGTGGATTGATAGAGAATCTATCAATTCTCTATCAATATATAATAGAGTATCAGATGAAAAAACTGTTGTTCCACCAGATATATTTTGAGTTATATTTGATGAATAAGAAAACACATTCATTTTTCTATGTCGAATGCACTCTGTTAGAATCTCACATGAGCATAAAATAAGAACATTTACACATAGTGGAAATGCTGATTTAGCTTTAAGACATGTTATGGAGTTACAGATGAACTTCAAATGACTGAAGTTCTTGATCATCTCAGAGCAGCAATGGACCTGGCCATTATTCAGAATGCTGTAAGACGGGGACAACCAGTAATATTAAAAAGCCCCATCAACTATGTCTAAAATTTTCTCACACAGCTAACTGCTGCTAAATTTTATGAAGCCAGGGTTCCTACTAGATCACAGGATAAGATATCAGCTTTAGACTACTGATAAAAATCTCCCTCATTTTTATAGCCTACCTTTAATAAACCTGCAAAGTTTTGATCATGTAGTGATTCAGGCATCAAAACAACTAGTAACTTCAAGAGTATGAGCAAGGCACTCATATATGCAATTCCTAACCTGAAAAACCATGAATTTATGTAACCGTTATCACTGTGGAACATATATATAATTTTATCTGCTTAATGATGGTAAGATATTAGAGAGTAGTCTATTTTAGATACCATGACCTCCTTTGAAATGTCTATTAATGGAAGGAACATGACAAAATGTAAAATAGTGTTAGACTGCAAAGGAATGGCAGCTTCTATTTTGAAAAATTGTCATCTTACCCTCTTCTGAAAGGAAGAATGGACAGTGGCCTGCCAAAGGAGTGAATGGTAGCCTTCCTCCCTTTCTCCCTGCTCAAACAATGGCATTGAAAATGTAGAAATGACAAATTACTGACGTTTTCTCCCTTTCAGGACTGACCATCTTAAGTGACATCATTTAGCTGTGTACACGTTATTAACTCAACATATTTCATTGATAGAGAGATGCTGTATCAGGATTTGAAGGTAAGGATCAACGATTCTGTACAGAACAATTTCACTTTCATGCAACACCAAACAAATATCTCAGTATAAATTTTAGGACACTCTTTTGGATGGTGTCCCTTCAAATGAACCATAAATTATCTCTCCTAAATATGCCACATGCAAAAGGATGTTATATGATTTATGCTTTCTTTTTTGTCCTGTCACAAAAATGAAAAGTATTTTAATATTAACCTGAATAGTCCAATTCTGTTGGGCATTTTCATCTACGGTAATGTTTACTTAGGAGTCAAAAAACAATTTAAAATTGGTACATTTGCCACTTAAATTTTAATAACCACTTCTTCAAATTAAATGCAAATGAATTCATTATAACTAGCAAAGATAATACATGCAAAATAACCCTTTTTGGTCATGTTCTTCTCCAGTATTCCTTAATGCTCCAAAAATAAAAAAGAACAATACCCAGCATACTGAAAGATTTCTAAAAATCAGGATATTGCTGTTGCTCTGTTAGTGGAAAATTCAGTTCTGCATCATCTTCGATAGAAACCTGCCATTAATATGAACTTTAACAAAGCAGTAATACAGTGCTGGTATCAAAATGTGATGTAAAATGCTTCAGTTCCCCCAATAGTTTAAGACATTGATGTTAACAGCTTAAAAACATTCTGAGAGATGCAGAATAGTTTAGAGTTTAAAAACAGGTAATATTATCAGGTTGAGTTAGACAAACATTCATATGACATCTTTCTAAGCCTCTCTAGCAAATAGATGTTACCAGAATTTTTCATTACAGTTTTCAGAAATTGGAATAATGGGAAAATACAGTTTAGAGGAAACCTCAGGAGGCCTCTAGTCCACCCTCATCCTTAAAGAGGAGTCAGCTATGTGCTCATATCAAGTTGCTCGGGAATTTATCTTGCTGAGTCTTGAAAACAACCCATAATGGAGGCTGCATAACCTCCCTGGGCAGCCCGTTCAAGGGTTTGACCGTCCTTATGGTGAAAATAGATAAAACTTACTATTAGCACCATCAAGTCCAGTAAGACTTAGGTTTATGTTCAGATGCATTAGAGGCCCATGAAGAGTTGGATTTCACAGATAAAGGCACTAGGTAGTTCTTGCATGATGCTAAGTTGCCAATTACGTGCCTGGTCTCAGGCAGAGCCTTCCCCCCCGCTTCTTCAATCTGCTCGCACAGTGACGCCCATGGCTGGGGTAGGGTGTGAAAGCTGTGTTAGCGGAAGTAAAATACCTCATCAGACCAAAGTAAAGACTGGAGGAATCGATAAGGGAGAAAGTTCACCTAAGATGTTTAGAAGTAGTTAGAGCAGCAAAAGGATTCCTTTTGATAACAGAGCTTGCCCAAATACTCAGCGGCTGCACCCTGAGAAGACTCTTCTGCCTCTGTATGTAGTTTTGGTGGCACTGCTGGGTGAGTTAGTCTTCCATGGCATCAGGTCTGAGCAGTGTATACTTGAACTACCCTTTCTAAACATAAAAACCCACCTTGGATTGTTACCCTAAGAAACAGGCAGAGAGTCATGTGTGCTTAAAGCTTCATAGCTCACTCAAGGCAGTGAAGGACTTAATATAAAATTAGTCAGTGTTCTTCTACCATAAAGCTAAGCCCACAGGGAATGAGAGTTTTGCCCTTTTTCAATAAATTTTTACTAAGCATATTCCTTTGAACACTTGGAGAGCCAGCTATCGTAGTGGTTATATATTTTTCCGTGAGAAATTTCTGCCTGCTTCAATTAAAAACTCCATTAAATTCCCAATGAGACCAAGAGCAGCCTCCACTGCCAAGCTTCCCCAGCACAGAAACACACAGGGCCAGGAAGGGTCTTTAGATTGCCAGCTGAGGAATGTCGTCCCTGCCCAGTAGGACAGAGGGCTGACATGGTCTGTGCTTAATCACACTTGTGCCATCATGGGACCACTATTGCCACCCCGTCTATTTTGAGGCCATAATCCAGCTCTGCCGGTTTTCCACTCAGGAAAGGTGTTTCTGCAGTGCAGCGCCGGGGCAGCTGGTGTTACTGCTCGGGTAAATGCCCTTGGGAGCGAACAGGAGGAAAGCAATGCCTGCCTTTGGGCGGAATACGCTGGAGAGTTTCACCGGGAGGGGTCCCCCACAACCGGAGCGGCTCTGGAGGGGGTCCCGGCACCCTGCAGTTCCTGGGGCCTGGCACGACCCCCCTGCAGCTCAGTCCTGGCTTGCTCTGGGGGGCAGGAACGGCGGGGAGCCGCTGCCAGGGCAGGCTCAAGGGCAGGCACAAAGGCAAGCGCCACAGAGGCAGAGCCCTCCTGGCCCGGCGTGGGCACAGCCGGGGTTGTGCCGGGAGGGGAGCGCTCTGCCCTGCCCCTGCAAGGAGCCCAGCGGGGCAGCTCCACCGAGCCGTTCATACTGTATAATAAATTTCCTTCTCTCTGCTGCTCCTGTTGTGGGAAAGCAAGGCCTTTCTTTTCCAGCCCAATTTCATTTTGTTGTTAAATTGTATTGGCCAGCCCAGCTGATTGAAGAGCAGCCCACTTGTTGGGATTTCTTCAAATGATTCTGACAGGTACATTTTGTCTAAAATATACCACAACTGTGGCTGTCTAATCCCAAAAAGGCTTTGTTTAATTTTAAATGTGTCAGTGCAAAACATGACCAAAGACAACAAGCAACTATAATCAACTGAATGTGTAACATGGATGCTGAATTATTGTTATGCTTCAAGAAAATCTTTGTTATTCCTTTCTAAAAGAAAAAAAATATGAAAAGTATGAAAGTGATATTAAGCAGATGTTAGACTGGAGTTGTCAATCTTGTCTAAGCACGCAGGTGCTAATGTGTTATAATTATCCCTTCTGGCAGTTGATATTTAGAATTTTGGATCCCACCTAGTCAATCATAGCTGTAATTGTTAAGCTTCTTACATAGCTAATATGCTGGGTAATAACCAGATCAAGATTTAATATTTGACGTTTACCATCAATTATCTTTTCTTCTGACATACATCTCCCCCACTCAGGTTCTTGCAGATCGGAACACTTTTCTGATTTCAGTAAAATAAATAAGAATCTGGTTATAGAAGAAGACTCAAATAAAAAAATATGCCTGTCATTGCCTCTTGTCTCACTGCCTCATGTTTCTTAAAGAACAGTAAGAGATCTCCTTGTTACAAGCTCTACAGGTATAATCATTTGATTCAGAACAATTCCTTCCCATTTTACTTTTTGATGGATTTATTTACAGAAGATCTCATACCTGCTATAGCGAAATTGTGGTGTAAGCATGTTAACCTAAGTCAGGCATATTTTCAGACGACAATATTTGCTATGAAGCAAAATGTTGGCATTTGTTTTTTACCTAGAATATATATACATTTGTTCACACCACGTATATTATACCAGAGGATTCTTCCTGCTAAAAGCATTGTGAAAATTAATTCTGTGATTAAAATACTTAAAAATTAAATTTAGTGTGCCAGCTCTCCCTTTTTTACTCTTGTACTAAGTAAGATATGTGTTATAAAATTTGCTCCAAGTAGCACAGGTAGAACAAGAGAATTTTTTTGTAAATGTTCTGAGATTTCCTCCTGTGTGATTAGGCTGAAGTTCACGAAACTTAAACACCTCCATTCCAAATCAGCATACGGTACTCACAGCATACTCAGAAGTTAGGTGTAGCTTACAGGTGGCCAGTAAGGAACTATGTGAACCAAGTTTTCTGTTGCTATAATTGCATGAAAAGACTTTAGATTTGCATCAGAAAGAGTTCTCTATTATTATTTGTCTCTGGCGATGTGACAGGATTTTCCCCCTAGATAAGAGTGGGTCTTTTTCTAGTGCTTCTAATCCTGTCTCGAAGACCTTTGACAGAAAAAAAATAAAATGCACATTTGTCTTTGGTGCTGATTCAGCAAACTTCTTCAGTATTTGCCCTTATTTATATACACTGACTGTGCTCTATTTTGCACGTTGTATTTCCTACAAAATAGTTCATGCACACAATTTTAAAGATGAAAATATTTTTAGTTTAAATTAAATAAAGACTATCAAATGTCAGGAAGAATATATTCAGTTCAGACTCTCACCTTTACACACTTTTCTTGTGTTTCTACAAGGATACAGAACACTATTTTAATCCTTTTAAATAATTTTCAATTCTAGCTTCCCATGAATGTGGAATGTGTATGTTAATTACAAGACTGTAATTTTACATAGTATTTTCCTTTACAGGCAAGCTAGTACTAAAGCAAATAACAGTGGATAATTTTACAAGAGTGGAAGGCAAACAACTAAGCTTGAAAATGGCATTTTTACAAGTGAAGTTCTCCCTGTTGTCTAGAGAAGACAGTATCTTGGTTCAAGGGGATTGTGCTCCAAGTTTGAATAGGAAAAGGCTGCAGTCAGGCAGCCAAGGGACAAGAACACTTCAAAGCAGAACAAATGAAACTGGACCTTGTCATTTTGCAATAAAATGTGAAGTCATGTAATAGTGCCCTTTTAAGCCACTTGTGACTTTTAAGACTTCAAATGAAATGCTATTAGCACAGACAGATAAACATGCTAAGCTGTTATTTGCCTAGGGCGATACCCTTGTGATTTGTAACAGGCAATGAAAATACAGTAGCCTAGGTGTTCAGGAAGAATGATATGAATACCAGTAATCTCTTCGGACTGATGCCAAGACCTCTGATAATAAATCCCCCAGAAAATCTTGTGTTAGTCAAAATGACTGGGTATTTTTTTTTACCTTATTATAAAAGTTTTCTAAAATTGGAAAGAATTTCTAGAAGCTGAAGAGGAAAGATGAAATTTGTAGAAAAAGAAAAAAAGTATTTATATCAACCTCACATTCAATTTTGAGTTAGAAATGAAAAATAAAATGACTATGACTATTTATCACAGAGTTACAAATACCTGCCTTGATTATACATTGTGGCACCTCGATCTATTTGCCCAAGCAAACCCAGTGAAAATGTTGGCAATATAACCTCTCTGGAATTTGTAACGTAATTTTCAGAACCAGGAGCTTGAATAGAAACCAGATCATATCTGGTTAAAAACTTGCAAATAAAGGAACAAGTTCACATCACATCTTATGTGAAAATTTACTCACTATTTTACCTGTTTTATACTTGTGTTGACTGGAAAACAGTCAACAGTTCTGTGTTTAAATTTTTCCCCAACTCAAAGCATGTACGTATTTCTTGACTGAGAAAGCAAGAAGGATGCAATGTTGAATTTCTCCTCATGAAGTTTTGGGGTAAATAAATAAGAGACAGAAAAGCACTGCTTTGATAGAAGGCTATGAAAGAGCTTAACCTTCCCCCCCCCAAAAAAAAGAAAGCCCCATCTTTTTCAGAGCTGCATCACAGAGCTCTGCAAAGGAAGTGCCAATCCAAATTAACCTGGAGTTCCACAATAGACCAGGGTGTAAATTTAAACAAAAATCTGGATAGCAGCTTCATTTTTTACCATGGGCAGTATATCTAGTCAGTAACTGATGTATGCTGTGTTTTTCCAGCTGGCACAGGCTCTTGGGGTATGCAGGCACATATTTCCAAGCATGTTGTTCTCCTGAGTTGTTTGTGCTTGGACCATAACTGCAGTCTCAGCAGCCAAAATAAAATATGCCAAGTAATACTGGCTGAGGGACAGAGGCATTGGACTGAATTCCTGCCTGATACAATGTGCTTGACATCAGTGGAGTCACACAGCGACAGTTCATTGTTCTCCACTTTCACACACAAAATATGGAGGGGCTTTAAGGTAGGACGGTGAAAGCATTGCTGCCACTGCCTTCCTGAAATTGCTTTTGTTCTCACCTGGAGACGACAAGGAGTTATCAGCCATGAGGATTCCCTGTTTGACCAAATTTTGTGACCGCATGCAGACAGGACCAGTGGCCTTGTATAGATACAGATTCACCTGGCAAAGGATGGGGAGACAACCAAGCTAATTTTCTCCTCCCACCCCTCAGTGACAGTGTCACATCTCCTCGAGTACTTCTCCTGGTGCCTGCAGAGGACACAGGACCACTGAAATCCACAAGAGAAGCCATGTCTGCCTTGTGGATTTCAGTGTTGATCTAACAAATCAACAAAGTTTCTCTTCCTGGGTTCACCAGTTGCAAAACTGAAGTGCAGAAATGCTTGCCTGCTTGTGTACTGCTTGATATTCAAGCGATGAAACTGGTACAGGTTTTAAATAAAGGGTTCAAATAAACTTTCTCAGCTTGGATGTATTTGAGACATACATGGCCCAACTCCTTTTCATCATGTGCAGTGAAATCTGGAGGAATTTTCTTGGCAGAGAAGGCAGACTCTGGAAGGAAAAACATAGAACAGCTTTCTTGGTGTGCCATGTTTTATGATTAAAATCTAAACTAAGTATATATGAGCTCAAATAAACAAAAATAATCTCCTATAGTTTGCTTTAAAGCGCCATGCTATTGTCTCTTTAAATAATAATGAAAAAGGAGAAAATATTCTACAACTTCCATAAAAAAATGTCATATTTGTATAGACCCCAAATCCCCTCTGTTTAAACAGGGTGATTAATATCAGCTCCTGTAGGAAATTAAATTCAGGGAAGAACAGTAATATGCAGATATGCAGATTTCTAGGCAGAATGGCTAGCCCTGGGTAAGAGAGTCAGGTTGATTAATCTGCATCCTCAGAATACAAAATGAAATGCTGGGCTCTCCTGGGTAGTACCAGAAATGACTTTTCTTTCTTACATTAGAAATAAATGGACAAACACATACACGTATATTGCAAAAGGCCTTAATATCACATGCAGTGTTTACAAAGGTGATAAGAGTTTAATATTTAAAATATCCTATTTCATCTGAGAGGGGAAAGAAAAAAAAGCTGCTTCTCATTAGGATGGAGAGTTTTCTTTATGCTAAAATAGTATTTTTTTTTAATCTTTCATAAAGACTACAAAATTATAAGGAAATCCTGTATCAGCATGCAAGGAAATCTTTAATCTGTTCATAAACATTTTACTGAAGGAATACTGCAGAGATATTGGACACTAACATGGTCACAGTGTGGAAAAAAACTGGAATTGTAAAACAAAAATGCTCAGTCCCAAGTTTTTAATATGAATTTCAGTGCACTTTGCTTTTTCATTTCAAAATTAGAAATACAATAAGCGCAATACACTAAAAGAATGATTCCACAGGCCTAATTTCCACAAATACAAATTCCTCCGTAAATATAACCTTTCTCTCATTTCAGAATAATAGCATTTCCACATTACCAAGAGTAAATATGCGATTTTTAATAATTCAGTCTTTAAAAAAACACCCCCAAAACCTCAGAAAAATATTTACAGCAAAATGCAGAATGTCATTTTCAGATTTTTTTTCCCCCTGTCGTTACTGGAAAACCAAGCCTGTTATTTAAAATCATTCAGGGTCTCTCCAATAATTGTATAGAAGTAGGCATTATGCTATATTATTAAAGCTGTAATTTCCTGCTGAATCTGGCTGGATGTTTCTTTTTATCACTTGGCAATTTCTATCTAGTTATGGCATAATTAAGTTTCCTGACCCTTGCTCACTCTCTTAACAGGACGCTTAGAAATATACTAGAATTGCAGATCTTCAACCTGATGTCCTCTTTCCCCACACAGTAATGGAATAAAATTATTAATCCAGTAATTGTACAGAACACATTACTTTGCATTGAATGTTCCTATTTCTCATTTTCTGTTAGTGACAATCAGGCAGAGGTACAAATCATTTCTGCAGGGAGCAGAGCCCTTGAAAAAGCCCCTCATTCACTCCACTGGAGCTACCTGTACAGCTGTGATTATTCAAAGTCTTACACAGTACTAGGCTCAAGCGAACAAAACAAAGTTAATAAAATGGAATAAGGAACAAGATATTTCCCCGTCTGCAGCCTCCTATGTGCCAAAATTAGAACCTTACCTTCCAAATGATAAACCACACTTCCAGTTGTGTTTTTATAAGAGGACTAATGAGCCTCAGCCAAGCATTTCAGACTTGGCTGGCATTAGCAGTGGCCATCTACTGTGGGGGTACACTCTATGTACCTGGGCCATTTAGGGGGGTGGCTGGGAAGGAGAGGAAAGAAGTTGGAAGGAAGACAAAGTTTCCCTGTTCTTGAACATTAGTATCTAGGCCCCAAGGATCCGTTTCTGTATGTATTAAAGTCTCCACAGAAGAAATCCAGTGAATTGCAAAATCCCAACTGAATTCAGTGGAGTTACTATTTCCCACTAAGAAATTTTAAATTTATCTTAATATGTCTTGAATTGGATCTCAGTTTGGTCATTGTCTGCATGGAACATCTAAATTCAGTGATATTTGTCCCAATATATATTATGAGCTCCGCAACTTGCAAATAAATAAAAGCTTGGAAAACAACTTTATTTATTTTTTTTTTAAAACAGACATTTCCTCAACAAGCCCACGTAATAACTTCAGTTTATTTAGAGAATAGCTACAGCTGAGGTGGGAAGGGCGGAGGGGATTGTTATATTTTATCACCATATTCTAAGAATCCAAGTTCAGTCTCATAATGCACAGAGTGTTTTGACTCCAGCAGTGGATCTTCCTAAAATATGTAGTCATAATCTTTGCACTGGTGTCCTTCCTCTTCCTGATTGCACCAGACTTACCCCCTCCTTGCCTCTTAGAAGAGATATATTATCACACTAAAACATGCTGGTTTATTGGACTGAATTCCTGCAAATATATCTTCAGTGTGCATTTGAATTGATGGAACAAGCTAGGGAGAAAGTCTCTGAAGCAGCATTGCTCCTTTAATAAAATCCTGATCTTAGAGGGGATAAATAGCAAAACAAAATCCTTATCTTCATGAAAAACACTAGTGATTTTATTCAGATGCAATAGCATGTTTCAAATTGAAACAAGGCAAAGTGCTGTGTATCATTACAGAAAAGAAACACAAATAAAGCCTAGGATGATGCATTAGGATATTCCATTTGAACACAACAGTTCTTTCTTTGTATTTTTCCACGCTCTTGTCCTCTGGTAATGAATATCTTTGGGTTTTTCTGAAGCACAGACTGCACAGCCAGTGAGTGCTGGTTGCATAAGCATTTGCATTACAGGCTGTCAGGTTTATAAACTCATCTGTGTTCCTTGCTTTACATCTGTACAAGAGGAATGTGTGCAATTTTCATGGTTCTGGTAAATCAAATTGATCAAATAATAAAAATACTCTTCTAAAGTGCATTAGACAATAGGCTATTTCCAGTGAAAAACAATACTACTGCAGTTGTTTCAAGGTGGCTTTTTTTTGGTTGTGTGGGGTTTGTTGTTTTTTGTTGTTTTTCTTTTTTTTTTTACCTGCTACAAAATAGCTCTGGTTTTATTTCCATTGAGTCAGTCACTGCAGAAACGGTAATCACTATAATCACAGCAAAGATTTCTGTTTGTCTAAGTCACTTAAGTGACTGCCATCACCATAGTGTCTGAGCAGATTCCAGGGAAGTCATGTTTCATGGAAGGCTTGTTGTGGACTAACTTTGTTTAATTTATAAAGCAAATAATTTTGTCTCAGACTTGTGCAGTCAACTCAACCACTTCTACAATTAATAATTAGCTTTTATACTGTGAATACTTCCCAATCTGAAGTAATAAAGAAGAGATGGAGAAAATAAAACTGAGAACTTTTAAAATATTAATTTCTATCTCCTGCACTATCACTTTAATACAGCATACACTAATTGAAGTTTATTCTTCTTTCATATCTAGCAAAAAACACCATTTGCACAGATCAAGTGGCAACAAATAATACAGTGATTTATCAAATTATCTCCTTGCTCATATTCGCAAGAGTATCATGGAGAGAGACGCATGACATATGAGTGCATTATACAAAAATATACTTAGGTATTCATGTACAAAACCATTATTAAGATTATAAGCTTTACACTATTGGCTTGGTCTGAGAATTTGCCTTGGCCATAGGATCATGGTCAGCTCTATGGATACAAAAATTATATATTTGTGCAAACCATAAACATTTGTTTTATACAAAGATCTTTATGTATATAGATAATAATTTCTTTAGCATATCTGCAGGAAGCATAGTGTTTCTGTGCCAGTTCAACTTGTTCTAAAATATGTGGTTTTCCAATAAGGAGGTTTTGCACTTCCCCTCCCAGACTTTTCCTTCTCTTCAGTACATGGCAAGCACATCCAGGGACAGAGTGCTCTCTGCTCAGCCTGGTCTGGCTGCCCTGAGGGTGCAAGGGCCTGGGACACTGCATAAACTGCTAACGAGCATCATTCTCATTCTCATAGTCTGACGATATTTATTTAGGGTTGTT
The DNA here is from genome assembly GCA_013398955.1 of Callaeas wilsoni. Lineage (NCBI taxonomy): Eukaryota > Metazoa > Chordata > Aves > Passeriformes > Callaeidae > Callaeas > Callaeas wilsoni. Next base: position 159,270 of record VWPU01009686.1, on the reverse strand, counting down.
AAGCACCCTAAACACAAAGATCATAGACAAACAATACATATGTAGTCCATCCATCTAAGCAAACAACCAAATAGTTGCACGCCATCCACAGCACTGCATATGTTCCTACAGTCAAACCATGCCAGTTCTTGTTTGATTTCACCTGTGCGAACCTACTTAATTTTACCACCTGACAAGAGAGTGATCTTTGAAAATGACATGTTGATGTTGTAATTTCATTTACAGTGTTTTGCTTAATAAGAGACTAACAGTGAAACAGTTATAAATCCTCCAAATCAGCTACTAATAAATACGTGCATTCATTATGAGGAGGTGGCAGGGAGGAACTATCACTTATGTTCGTATAGTTTCATTGATAAAAACGATCTTGGAAGCAGGAGAATATATTAATTTTTTCCTTTTGGATTTTTTTTATCTAGAAGTCTGGAAGACATTTCTAAAATAGATCTATTTTCTTTTCATTCTGCAGAATAATGCATGAATGATTATAACATATGCTCTATCTCCAGTTTTTTCAACCAGTGGAAAAGTGCCTGACACAATAATCACAACTTGTTGGGTTTTCAATCTGATGCTGTCCTATTTTATCATGGTAGTTAAATGTCCATTCTTGTTCGGCGTGATAAATGTTATGGCCATTTAACAGTACCGAAAAAGAGAGACATGTTAAACCAAATATTGCTTCAGATTGTGTCTTTTATTCTCCTTTATCATCATATCTTAATTTATAGTATAATCATCATTATCACAACTGTCAGCCTCATTTAACCTTCCCTGCTCTCCCATGATTCTCCGCTGTCAGGCCTGATTGCCTGCCTTCTGCTGACGGGCTGATAATGCCTGACTGATTAGCCCTCCCCGAGAAGAAGACAATGATATATAGAACCGCGCCGCTCGCTCTATATATTAATGAGGAGCTGGCAAAGCTTTGATAAGGCAGTGGAATAATCCATCAGCCAGAGAAGGAGCTTGTAAAACTGGTGGAACATTTCATGGGAAAAACACCTGGGAAGGATGTAATGACCCAGCAGCTAAATACCTCTCAGCCCTCCTTCCCCTCTTGTAATTAACATCAGATCGCTGCTGCGTGGATGGCACCCGGGGTGTTATCAGTCCCCAAATCCTGCTTACCTTCTCCCTGTTTTGCACCCAGGGCTTTAGGGCCTTTATGATGTCTTTAGCAAGAGGGCAATTAATAGCTCATTTTCCTTGGCGTTGGGAACTGTTTATCTTCTGAACTAGCTCTTATCGCAGGCCGCTACCTATGAAAGGCAAGAGTCATCGGCGTTTTTGTGCTCTAGTTGTTACACTTACTCAGCAGAGGCCTGCTTTGCCATTAGATACAAAGCTTCTGATGGCTACTTGAGTTTGAATGCACTGTTATTACAGGTATTATATGAAATTGCTTGTGTTATGTGAAGGGGATTATAGAGGTTTTGGATCAATAACTTCAGTGGATGTTGGGAGTGATTACAGTGCTCTGTCAATTTTTCCCATTTGGCTGTCAGTACTGATTTACAACACACCACCTCTTTTATTCACATCAAATCACTCATTTCATTGGTAAATTCTATATATCTCAATTTACTTAAGTAGCTGATTTGGGTAAAATAAAATGACTTCCTCTCTTCTATGTACGTGAGAGTGTGTGTGCATGTATACACACAACAGACATAACCCTATAGAGCTATAAAAGGCACTGACATTTCTGAAGCTTTTTGTCCTCTTAGCAAGGACAACATGCAACATCATATAGGTCACCTAAATAAAAACAAATAGGTAGACTCAAATCATTTCTCCAATGGCTAGGGTTTTCTCAACATTTTTTTTTTCTTCCTTTGCACAAAGCAGCAGATCTGCTGAGGCGCAACTGTGCAGAGGATGCAGAGTATTTTACTTGTCTGGAAAATCAACAAAGAAACAAAATAACTCTAGACATAGGTCATGTACCACTGGATAAACATCCCAAAGAAACTGCTCCTGTCATTTCAGGCTTCCATCTGGAAGCCTGGTGCAGAAGGTCCATCCTGAAGAAAGATGCTCAAGTCAAAGACACAGAGAATATTCAGGACATGCACCCAATAAGACTACTTGGATTGATTTTACAGTACCGATGGGGACAGACAGAGGTTGATTCTAAAGAGGAGATACTGGGCATTTTGCAAAGTCAAGAAAAGTCAGATATCTTAAGAAATATCGAGTTTCCTGTTTCCAGAGATGTGTCAGTTAGAAGTGACAAAGTTACTGAAAAAAAAAGCGAGCTCTTAGACATAACCAGTGATAAATCACATTTGGCAAAAGGAAGAGCAGTGAGACAGAATATGATGAGATAGTCAAGCCTTTATGTACCTGTTGAAATTCTGTATTAGAAGACTAGGGCATGATGCACAAGCCTTCTAACCAATGTAAATGGAAATATATGTTTCCACTGTTAAGTTTATATAATAATTTTTTTTCATGTTGAGATGTATATATCTCTGTTCTGTTAATTCTGGAATAAAAAGCTAACAGTGTTTTCTATTTACCTTGACCTAAAAGAGGCCATATATTTTTTCTTAAAGGAATAAGCAACTTTTAGGAATAGTCTATAAAGAGCAAACAAAATTTAACACTCCTCCAAACTAATATCTAGTTGATTAAGAATCAAAGAGTTAAACTGATAAAAAATGGATTACAGAACAATTAACTCAGACACTTCTGAGTGCTAAAGTCATTACACTGAGGTAATAGGTTATAGGATATGGAAAAAGACATTTATTGTCATTCGTGGAATAAAATGCTTTATGTCTTTTTATTATTTCTTCCATTAAAGTATATAGATTAACTTTCTGATATTTATAACTCTTTCTTTTTCCTTCATTGCAATATATTTCCTGATAGAGGTTAGATGTTTTAAAACAAAATAAACAGAAAAAATACAGAATGATGCTGAAAATCTAACAAGTCAAATCTGCATAAAATATGTCTGTGTTTCTGAACAGTCATATGACTACAGGAACACTGTGTTTAGTATATGATACTGAAGTAAGAGATCTCTGAAGTCATCTGTTTTTAGAGACCTAGCACAAGAGCTTTCAGAGGACTGCTAGTATTTTTCCTACTAGAAAACAAGCCCACAGGTTATATGTTATATTTATGCTTGGATTAAATATTGACTGGGAAAAAATGCTTATGAAGCAAACTGTCAAAATTTTCAATCACTGTAAATACAGAGAATATAAACATAAGTCAAAAACTTTATATCCACTCATCTTTCGAAAGGTTGAGCTGGTTGCATGTAGAAGTACCAATCAACCAAAATTCAAAGCCCAAAATAACAGTTAAACTGAGAAGCCATTTTTCCATAAAAATGCAGACTGCTACCCTTATTTGTACTGCACTGTATCTGTAGATCAAGGGCAGTTTTGCCAATTTATCTTGTGGGATGAGCTGGTGCTTGACAGGAATAATGTTAGCAGTATTGACTCCAGACTTGCATGAAATTATTTATTTGTACTTTAAAAAGTTATAGTCAAATAACTTTGTTCTGAGGCCTAGAGGGCTTAAATTTGAGTTCTGTAAGGTCACATGTAATTATTTCTGTTGTGAAATTAGGCACAAGTGTAGGTAGCTAATTAAATCAAGGCTTTATCAATCCTTTAAATGGATTTTGGCTCTACAACATTTGGAACATGTATGAAGCTTGAGGATACATGTTGCATTTGAATAAGTTGTTAAATAAAGATTTTACAATAGCCAAAGTAATAATTTATGTGTGGCTCCAACAAAGACATCACATTGTCTTGGCCAAAGAGTACGTGTTGACAAAATGTCCTGATTTACAAATGGAAAATAATAATCTTGAAGACAGTGCTACTGTATATTGGTAAAAGATTTCCAATATACTTAAATACCAAATGTCTATTCCTTCAAGAAAAGCACAGAGTAAACAGAAATTTATGAGAAAATTAGTACTGTCCCCTACCAAAAATTTATCTGCATGTGTTCACAGTTCTCAAAGCAGGTATAGGAAACTAGTATTGCTTTCAGCACAAAGTCGTGAAGAAAATTTCAATGGTAGGACAAGAAGAATCTTAAACAGAGGTATAATATAATTGAAATTTATTGTATGACTTTGCCGTGATGCACATGTTCATGGGTCGTGCTCTTTTGCACATGAGAAGTGCAGAGTTTTCTCTGTGGCATCAGCTTCTACTCAGTTCCTTGGACATGTTATGTTAGCTGGCAAGACGATAATTTTGGGGAGAGAGGAGCCGAGTGTGGTGTGAGGGATGAGCTGCCCTGTGTGTGCTGGCTTTGCAGCTGAGATGTGTTATTGCCCACATTCCTGCACGGGGATCTGCTTCTGCACTGGCAAACTGAAAACAGACCTCTCTATCTTCAGCTAAGTGGAACCCCACAAGTGGTCATGGTCTTCTATTTCACAATGAAAATTTAGACTTTGCAGAAGGTTTCTCACCTCAGCTATTTAAAGCAAGCTTGGATAGAGCATGTACAGCAGGGAACCTATTTTCAGCAGCAGACAAGGTCATAAAAACATGACCACCCATAAAACCTTAAGAAGGCATTGTAAAGGTAGTAAAGCATTCCATCAGGTTTGTAAACCTCTCTCACACTTACATGGCATTTTTTGAAATATGCTGCACAAGTAAAAGGCAAAACAATGATTGTTTTGATGAAAAGTTGAGAAGCTCATATGGTCATAGTACTCTAGCGTTCAGGGACTGTGAGAAAGAAACAAAGTTATGATGCTCGTGATGAAGCTGCCTGCCAGGCTGGAGCTATGGGCAGGATGCTGGAAGGTGGTGAATTAAAAACTTGCAAGGTAACATGAACAATTTAAGTAACTTTAGCAAATGTGTGGTTATCTGAATGGCATAGAAAAAAAATCTTTTAAAACTAACAAGTAAAAATAAAAAGAAATCCTGGAAGAGTTGAAACAAAAAATATCTAAATGATGCTTCAGTCCACACTCAACTGAAACCTGGTTTAACTGTTTTAATGTATTGATTCTCACCAGAAACATGTTTATTAACTGCCTAGCTCCTCAATAGGGCTTCATATAATCTTCTACAAGGGTGGCATTAAATGTTTAAAAGAAAATTGGTTGAAGGTTGCTTTATTTTGGTTTTGACAGAGAGAAAGCAAAAGTCAGATGTTTATTTGCAGAGTTTTCTTTGAACTAGAACAACTTAATACATTTTATTCCAAGAGTAAATGTATCCTTTTTATTTTTTTTTTGCTGGAGCAATGTTTACAGGGTGTGTTCAAGGATGTGGACTTTATTATGGTCAGTTCTTGAAGATAAAAAAGCTATGTGCTACATGAGATCATATTTCTGCAAAAGCCACTGGGATTATTCTTGCTGACCACTTGCATGTGTGATTTATTTGCTTGAACAGGCAAACTTAGTTGCCTTACTCGCCTAAACAAGCAACTACTTTGAGGTAAGTGAGGGTATCCAGGCTGCCTCTCAGTCATGAGTCCAGAGCGGTGCTGGTGTTCCATGTGTCCTGCAATTACACCTGGCAGCACCATAAGGATGTGTCAGACCAAATAGGTTGTCTCAAAGGGTTGTAGCTGTCTAGGCATAAGCAACTGAAACAAGGCCACAAGATTGCCAGCCATTGCAATGCGTCTTCTAAGCAAATCTTTGCTGCTGAGCACTGTTTGCTAACTTTTAAATAATGGCTCTCAGCACTACCTAGATGTGTAAGGTTCCTGTTCACTTGAATAAACCCACTACAAAAATCTGTAGTTGCTAAAATTCCACATTTGATTTGTTCTACATATTGGATGTGGCAAAACTAGGGTCTAAATATTTTTCCCACAGAGGACATAGCTATAGATTGCAGAAGTCAAATGACTTGTCCAGACTCACATAACAGCAGGTTCAGAAGTTATGCTTCATGACTTTCAAACTAGTACAAGATTTTCAAGAAAATATCTTCAAGGCTGTGATTTGCTAATTGTTAAATTGTACTTCAGAATGTTGCTTCATTTCTGAGACTGCTGCAAGATGTTTTATAAAAGTTGTCTGCACTTACGCATAGCTCAGGTTGAAACATTATTTTGCATCAACAGGTCTTCCTTGAAATTGGAACTATATTTGCGTAGTTGATTATTACGTAACAAAAGAGAACTTTGCTGCAGCCAAGAAATAACCTGGAAAGTGTGGGCCTTCCCCAAATATCCAGTGCAACTCTATGAGGACAGAGTACCTACTTAGTTGTGGGAGACATGAAATGGAAAGCATATAGCAGCTTGTCACTGTACTGAGTCATTGTTAATATCCTTTTCCACAAGTAACAGTGTTCTTTTTTTCTGTTTTTATCTCTGCCCTCTCAGACATCACACATTCATTTTAGAAGATATCCTCTCTAAAAACCTACAGCCTAAAGCTTCCTCTGAATCTCTTCCCACAAATCCATGCACTCCCAGAAGTCACAGGTCAAGTACTGATGCCCCTTGGCTTTTAATCCTACAAAAGAGTACCAGGGCTAGAAGGTTCTTAGAAGCTTTGCCACAGATCGTCCTTGAGGACGCTTGTGCACAGTCCTGAGCTAGTGTGAAAGGTCTGGGAAACACAGACCTTTGTTTTTGTTTGACAAAAGTAAATTTCAAAGACATAAAATCAGTAAGATAAAGCATCTTATCCTGGGATGCGCATTCCAGGTATGCACTGACACACAGGCTTTTGAGGCTTTTGCTCATTCCCTAGAGATGAATGTGCCGCTCCAAACATTCTCTGTGTCAGTACATCTGTACAAAATCGATAAATCCTCCTCATTTACCTGTGTATGTTTTACCTTTGGGTAGATGATTATATCTTGTGGTTTCTGTTTCGGCACACCATCTGAGATACGTGATGTCCAAACTCGGACACACACACGGGCTTTCAGTTCAATCAGAATTGCTTTTCTCCAGTTCAGAAATGCTTTTACCTCAGATGAATGTCTCTCAAGCATAGTTTAGGGTTTTATCTAAGCTTTTTGCTATGAAGTTTTCAGTTCAACACCGGGTTTAGGATCCCAGAGCTTGTGTTTAAATTCTAGTCATAGCTGTCACTCAGCCTCAATCTCAGCTTCCTTGGCTGTCAAATGGGAATAATGACTTTTTTTTCCCTGCAGGCAAAATTCCATGAAGGACTGAAGATTGCTTATCATCATATGCACTCCATACAGAAACACAAAATCATAGAATGGTTTGGGTTGGAAGGCATCTTAAAGGTCTTCTAGTTCCAACCACCCTGCCATGGGCAGGGACATCTCTCATGAGACCAGGTTGCTCAATGCCTCATCCAAGCTGGCCTTGAACACTTCCAGTGATGAGGCATCTGCAACTTCTCTGGACAACTGGTTTCAGTGTTTCACCACCCTCACAGTAAATAATTTCTTCCCGATACCTGCCCTGTATCAGTTTGCGTCCATTACTTCTTGTCCTACAAGAACTGTGCATATCACTACAGTTCCTGACAAAGAGTCCATCTCTGGCTTCCTTGTGGGCTCACTTCAGATACTGGAAGGCTCCTATGAGGTCTCCAGACAACCCTCTCTTCTCCAGGCTGAACAATTTGCAGTAAGGATCTCTATCCCCTTCTACAGAAAGGGCAAGAGTAATAGTTGCAGGTCTCTGTGCCTGGCCCTGCAAAGTAGGACCATGAGACACCTGGCAGATGCACTTCATGCAGTGGTCTGCAAGGAAATCCTCAACTATTCAGCCAGACAGGATCACCACAATAATGTGTCTGCCTGCAGCATTAGCATAGGGTAATTGATTTGAAGGGGAGCTATAGGGATACCAGGAGACTTATAGCGATATAATTCCTGGGCGTAGGAATGGGATACCAATGCTAACAGGTCAGAGCTTGACCCAAATTTTATCTGCTACCTCAGGTAAAAAGATGTCTGATTTTCTGGATCATGAGAACATTCCTCTGTTGTGGGGGACCTGATGGGTTATAGCCCATACACCCCACCTGATGCCATTTACAGTTAGAGCATTCCCTGGAAAATAAAATATCAACATAAGGAATTAGTAAAAAAAGGCTAGAGACAAACATGGTGATAAAATATTCTTGTGTCAAGAGCTTGCTATGTTTAGCTTAGTGACTGCATATGACTGTCACAAACCTGCCATCTTCCATTTACCAAACTTTTATGTCCAGATTTTTTCACACATATGAATATGCAAGATCAATATTTTATCATGATAAGCTCCACTTCTTCAAAACCAGAAATGTATCTAATGTGGTGGAAAGGCTGGGGACAGATTTGGCCCAAAGTTTTGCACTGAACACACTAATTCTGGAAACATCATGCAAAACCAGGTTAAATGGCAGGAGCCATTTTTAGCTCAGAATATAAATTCCTTGCTCAGTTACTACAGTGAATCCAGAGTCAACTTCCTTCTGATTCCAGCCATTCCATAGACATATGTTTCTCCCCTTCTCCTTATAACACCTGTCTTCTCCAGAAAATGGAACAGAGTATTTAATATATTTTATTTCTTAGCTTGGGAACACCTGGTTATTAGTTACACACCTGGTATCAGGGATTGGTACTTGCCCTTTTGAGTAGTGATGCTCACATCAAACAGTGGCTCAATTAAATGAGCATTCTCTATTGAAATGCACAAATCTCTTTCAGCTGAGATCAGTCCAGTGATGCAGTGATGCTGCACTTAATTTATGGATGAACAGATACTTTAGCTTTTTTAATACTGCAGGTGTTTTCCTCTCTGTTAACAAATACCAATCAATCTTAATTTAGTTGCTGTATCATGGTGTTTTAATTTGAACTGTCTTCTGATAGGACAAAGTTATTCTTTATTTTAAAAATGGTAATCTATGTGGGTGAAAACAGCAATGGGGAATGCAGGTGTGACATATTTAATAGTTCAAATGAAAAATAATTGAATACTTTGCCGCTCAAAAGTGGTTTCTCACCATGGGTATTACAGTGTTCAGAGTTACTTAGTTTGACCATGTTAAAGCAAGAATGGATTGCTCTGTTGTGAAGCATATTACTTGTTGCCTATTTTGTCGGCTGTTTCTTCCAGAGAAAAATCCTCTTCATTCGGAGTAGAAAGCTCAAACCAAAACGTGTAGGGATGGTAAAAGCTTACCATAATAAGCCCTTACCTACGGTGAAAACATTACTGTTTTGAAAAACAAGATAATTTGGGAGTCTGCCTACACTTACTGATTCCAAGCAAAAGTGACACTTACTACCATCTTAGTAGTTAAATGTTTTACTACCCAGCCTTCTATCTTTATGATGTTTCTGTTGCCAGTCTTCTATACTCACCTTCATCACATTGATCACTGAATTGGGTATTTTATTATTGTGATGTTAATAAGCTTTCGGGTCAGAATCCATTTTTTGGCTTTGTTTGCTAAAGGATCTTGGACATTGTGAAGGGTTATTAACACCACGAATAAACCCATGACTTTGAGGCAGCATTCTGTAATCCCTACTTACAATTATCTTAATATATATCACTCCAAGCAACGTCAAAATCCTCACCTTAAAAAAGAGAAACTCTCCCCAGATGGTAACTTTGAAAAACTGATGCCTTTTGCACTATGAGGGTCATAGGTTTGAGACACTGTTCCTTGAAACAGCACTGAAGATGCCTAATCCATTTTCTCGTCCTTTAGTAATCAGATTAATATTCAAACACACCAAGCCTTAGCTTCCCACATGTAGGCAAGCACACAAACACCTCACAGCTACTATGTAACCAGCTGATTAGAAGCTGCTTTTATTTCTTTTATTACAAGTTTTGCTCAATTTTAACCCTGAGATTTGCTTTATGGGGAAGTATCTGCATACTGCCTTCCTTTTGTCTCAACCAGAGGGTTTAATAGCTAAGGTAACTGAAAAGGACTAGCACCAGAAAGGCTTTGGTTACCAGAGTAACCGTAAAAACAGACCCCAGTCTCCATGGCAAAGAGAAAAGCTATTTGCTGCAGCCTTTTCAGACCTTGAACAGACACTGACAGTTTTCCTATAATCAGTGCAGATTATTTGTAGCAACTAACTATATTATAATGTTAACTATAGGAGTTCTTTGAAAATATACAGTGCAAAAAAAAAGGGAGTAAATATAAGGATTTTTTTTCTAGATTAGGTATGACTATATCATACATTTAGAAATTATATAAAAATCAATCTAACATTGTATTTCCAATGAAATCACCTCCTTCTAAAGGTTCCCCCCCCTGCCTTTTTGGTTTGCTTTTAATTTTCTGCAGGAAATCTGTGGGTTTTGTGGCATTTAAATAGCTAGCATTCTAGTGAAGAAGTTGTTATGATAAATATATATGCTATTGTTTTATTGTATGCTGACTTCTACATGTTTTCCCAAATACTATACATCAGTGATGCTTTATCTTATCTGAATGACTTGATAGCTGTTTCTTCTTGGTGTCTGTTTCAGGGTCTGTTCAAATTGCACAATATATATTTTTTAAAAGATCTCTGTAATTCATGGGTCTACAAACCCTGCAATACAATTACCTAAATTACCAGTGCACATTGTAAGTGCTCCTTGTGGCTAATCATTCTGTCCTCAGTGAATTGCCTGACTTGCCAGTGGCTTATTCTCTGTAATGGCACTGTTCAGTCTCTGTCTTCCAAACCAATGTCTGTAAGCAGAGTCATTAATTCTAATACGACTTATGATGAAACTTTAAGTCTTAACCGTTTTTAGCGATACCTATTTAAATAGCTTATTATTGCATTGGGGAGAGATGTATTACAGTGTATTTCCCAGATCGCTTAGTTTCAAAAGAATAATTTAAAGTAAGCATTTTAATGAGTGAGGTACAAACATAATGAATAGAGGAAGCAAATATTTAGAAGAATAGTTCATTTTAAAATCTGTGTTCACATATCTAAAATAATGCCATAGACATTTAGAGCAGCTAAGGTGTAGGAGTGGAGGAAGCATTCTTAAAAATCATTTGACCTAAACTGTCCTGGATTATACTAGCAATATAAAGTTTAAGTACATATTTTTAAAATTGCAGTATGCACAACTTATGTAGCTATAGATATTTGTTTACATATTACAGTTATTTATGTAAGTTAAATTGAAATATATGAAACATTAAAAAAAAAAGCCTAGAAAATTAAATATCTGTCCTTTAGACCACTTTATAAAACTGCCCAAAAATTGTATTGCAAACAAAAATTCAAATTAAAAAAATGATGCTTTTATTTAAAATAAGGAAAAAGAATTATGTTAATTATGTTAAGCTTATTTTTCACTGTCTGTATCCGTGCTGTTGTGAAGGAAAGAATTGCCTAAATAACTGAATGAAAATTATTTGCCAAATACCTGTCCTGGCAAAGGAAAGAAAGCTTTTATCACCCTTTATAATACCTTTGCTTTAAAGGAAACTGAGGCAAAATTTTTTTGCTTAAAGTCACAGAAGTTCGAACATCAAATCTCACTCAGCACACCAGCATCCTCATGCCATGGCCCAGTTTATGATTCTTCAACTTTCCTGTAAAATAGATGTTTATAAAGTGTCTTCTGTATTTTGATGCTGAAATTAAAGTCACAGAACTATCTGGAATCAAGTAATGTAATTTCTGGAAATGAATGGTGTAAGATTAGTGGTGGAAGGCTTGGAGCACTTATCCTTCAAGTCAGGATGAATATTTTTAACTGGAGGCATTTTCATTCCAATTAAAACCAGAGAGCTTTACTGAGATATGAGAAGCAGAGTTTACTTAAATAAAAGCTAAAGCACTGAGATCATAACTTGTTTCATCAATTTGTCTCAAAAATGGCATCTTCACATGATAAACAAACAAAAAACCAAACCCCAGTGTCTTATTAAAATCTACTCATTTCAGTTAACTCTTTTCTGGAAAAATGTTATCAAGTGTGATTAAAATATAAACAGATGGAGAAGGCTTAAAGCCAGAAGAAAGAGAGATGGAAGATGCTAGTTCTTTTAAAATGACTGGTCAATGTACTCGGTTTGGAAGACAATGGAAGAAAGAACATTCAGGAAAGGTCCCCAGAACAGGCAAAAGTCCTGCTACTCTGGACTATGGAAGACATGCACCTGCATCCCCTCCTGCAAAGTCTCTTGGCTATTCTAGATTTCTGCCTCTTTCTAGTGCCAAAACTCTTGGGGCTTATTTAAAGTTAATAAATTATATTCCCCAAGGAACAATCTCAAGACATCTGAACTTCAAGTCCCTATTGCCATGAACAGCTGTTGCCAGAGGGATCCATCCAGAACAGCCAACAGCCAACAGAGAAAGCTAGATTGTCTTTGGGAGAATGGCAAAGCAGATGTTCAAAACAGAGTTTCCTACAATTCCTAATTGCCTGGATTATGAGGCTGTTAGCTGCTCTGAAACTTTTCATCCTGATGTGGATTGGGACTTCTGGGAGCTTGAGAAAGTTTTGAGACACTCAGTGCCAAATCTCAAGACTGGTAGAGAAGAACATCATCGTCAGTTTTGCTAGAAGAGGCTTCCTGCTGCACCAGTTCACCCAGTATTTCCTAGGATTTGGGAAAATATCTTCTGACTAGTAAGGTGAAACTAAAAACCTTCTGACCCAAGTCTGTATTTTAAATTAGTCCTCCAGAGCATGAAAAGGTAGGTGTGCATCATCAGATTGCCTTTTCTATATGGATTATGGCTTTTTTTTTAATGCTACATGCTGAAATAAGTCTCCTGAAGATAAAAGAAGAAAACGTAAAAACAAGTCCATAACAGATAAAATATAATGTTGAATTCTAAGTATAATGATGAGCACTCCTGATGCCCCTTATATATTTAAAATTGCCATTCAGTTGCATTGAATGTAATTCATGCTATTTTTCCAAAGTATAATCCCACAAGGGTTTTGACCAAACAAAAATGCTCTAATGACTGCAAATGGTTCAAATATTCTGTCCAGTGAGTTGAAGTTAAGTGATAAAAGTTTCCATGTTAAAAGAAATAATAAGTGGAATTTCACACATATTATAGTAATCATGAAGCATCCAATTTACATAGAAATAATGTAAAAGAATTCTGACCATGATGGTTTAAGTGAATCATTACATGCATCGCTGATACATTTAGAAAACTGCAGCATGCCAGGTATGTTTCTTTTAGCATAATAAGTCTTGTAATGGAGCCTTTAAAAGCCTTAAATGCATAGTTAGATTAACCTTTCTGTTTGGATTAAAAAAAGGGAAGAAGAAGAAAAAGAAAAAGAAGAAAACAGATAATCATTAAATAGCCAATTAAATCAACATTCATTTCCCTTTCCAAGTTAGTCTAGTTTCTTTTGAGTGTCCTCTCCAAGAAACATTTTGTTATTTACACTGCACTCACATTTAAATGATTCTGCTGTGCTAATGTATTTTAATTCCATAGGAGTTCACTCCTCCTCTCTGGATCAGTTACAATTCGCAGCAGCACTGAGGTACCCAGCCCTAGGTGCCATTCCCAAGAAGTTGTTTAGCACAGACTGATACTAGAATACAGCTGTGAGATCCGAGGTCTCAAAATTCAGGTGGATAAAAGTCTTCAACCATGCAAATCTTCAGGAACTGTCACCTAAAGTTACCAAGACAAACTTTCAACAAAATGCATGGGAAAAGTAACTTGCCTGCAAAAAGTTATAGAGCTAAGATTTGTTAATGATATTGTATATGTTTGCAGTGTTTTTTTAAATTATTGACCCTGTCCTTGTCTTTCAAATATCTTCATTTCAGTTTTAGATTCTACCTTCGTGTAGTTTGGTTTTTTGTTGTTGTGTTTGGGGTTTTTTTGAATGAAAAACGTTTTTTAGTGTTATGAAAGGTGTGCTGAAAACAATAATTGAAACAAATCAATCAATTCCATATCCCAAAGAAGTGCATTTTCATCACCACCACTGCAGAGCTCAGAAGGACATCTTAAATTACATGTGAAGAAATCTGACCATCACATTGTCAGTCCCTGAAAATCAGACCCCTCTCCCAGGCTGTTTCACGCCTATTTAGTTTTATTTCTTGTGTGGTCTGTGATTATCACACCATTTGTCTTTACCACTTCCTTTAGGCCTCAGGGGAATGCAAAATAATACAGATCCCAGAAATAGACTTGGATGGAATTTGATTCTTTCCAATAGCTAAAGAGGGTCACAGAATCAATATGCTCAGAAAAATGGGTATTTCAGAGAAAACTCTGTCAGGATGTGAGAGGGAAAAGCAGCTGTTCTTCCCTCTTCACCTTCACCCTTCCACACTGTTGCTGCTGCCCTCCTCTTTCCCATTTCCCTCCCTTTTGGAAGCTGCTTTCCATTCTTTTTTTGTGTTCCCCTCCTCCTGCAGCCAACCCTGTCCCTCTCTGGCTGCCGCTCTTTCCTAATGCTGGCTTCCTCCACTGCCTCTACAATGTTTTTGTGGCTTTGCATGCTAATTCATAGGCATGAGATCACAAATAAACTTCAGGTTTAAAAGATTGTTCCACTCACTGAAAAAAACCCAGTCTGACTACTTTTCATGAAACCATGTACTTTTAAAAGGAAAATTTTGTGCATGATGGAGAGATGATATAAAGATGCTTATCTAACTTACTCAAAATCCAAGACCCTCCAAAATGAAAGATTTTTAATATTTCCAAATAGATACAGAAAAATCCTGATGCTCTAACTTTCATTTTAACAGATAAGTGTACAAGTGAATCAGTTCAAAGTTGTTTACTCATTATCTCATTCCACGACTATTCACATTCCATGTAAAGCAGTGATGCCCCCTTCAAACTCTTCCTACTGCAAATAAAACCTAAAAAATGCCGCAGACTGTTCTAGAACAATTATTTTAGCATTCATTAGCAGACTAGCAATATTCATTTAACTGCTGGTATATTGGCCTTTTTTTTTTTAAGTGGTGTTTATTCACATCAATTCACACTGTGAATATCCTCCACACACTAAAGTACAAGTGCAACAGCCTTCACCGTATCCCTCCACCATCATGAAGAGTCAGGATGAACTTGGTGTTATCTAATTCCAAAATGGGTGTGGAGGAGAGCACAAAACAAAATAATATGCAGGCTTGAACACTTCTGGTCCTAGAGCATCCGGCACTGCCATGGGCATATTTCAGCATGGAATTACAACTAGAGCCTCTCCTCTTGGAATTACTGGAGAGAAGATATGACTGACAAACATGGTTCTCCTTTGAGAGCCACCTTAGCTCCAAACGCCATTCTAAAATGGCAGAGATCACCTATAGGAGCCAAGTTACGTCTGACAGCCTACCGCAAGTATCTTCGCCAGTATCTCAAGCACCTGAAGTACATAACGTTAGAGGTCCATGGTGGGTAGCTGAATTCATCATTGCAAATTTAAATTTTCACAATATGTCAGAATTCAAATTTCCATGGCAAAAGAAAATGTATAGCCATCCTGCTTGCAAAGTAATTTAGAAAATGTGACCTGTGTGTAATCAGTACTAGTTGAATCTGCTGAGAGATGGAAGCATCTCAGAAATATTCACAGAGTAATTTGGCATTAACGAGGGTTTGAGGTTTTGCAGCATCCAGGTTTAGACACTTTGCAGAGCTTGAAAGAGGTAAGATAGCTGTCTGGTTTCCTCAGTGTGCCTATGCAGAGCTGATGGCTGGTGATGACCAGCTGACGTGGGTCAGACTCAGTCCTGCTGCAGGTACTGCTTAATCACACAGGGTGATCAAGCTGTTAAATTGACCTGGTAAATTCAGTACATAACCACGAGTGGCCTGAACGACTTTATTGTCAGTCCCTGCTCTTTAGTGATGTCATAGCATATGCAACATGATGGTCTGCAAGTGGAAGAAGGTGAACTTTGGAGGCAATCAACTCATCAGTGTATGAATTAGTACCTTGAATGCTGGTGATTCAGGCTGTTTTGGAATCTGAAAAGTCCTCTACCACTTCCTTGGCTAGAAGAAGGAAATACTCTTGGCAATCAGCTGCAGGAATAAGGCAGAGGGAAACATGTTCTTGGTGCAGGTGAAGACCAGGACTGGCACAGATGCTCAGAGCTCTGGGTTCTTAACATCCACTCCCTGGTCAGAGACTGGTCACAGACAGTTACAAAATGAGGTAACAACCAAGAAGGGACAACACTGCTAATTTATGCAATTTATCACATATATATGCACAGCAGTTCAAAAGACTGCCAGAGATGATTTCAGAAAAGATAAAGGTCTTTTGTTCCTGTCTCTTTCATTTCTGAGAGGGTAAATTAGAAAAAAAATCTGTCTCCTGAATTGTGAACAAGGGTACCAAACATCACCTATAGAAGTAAAAGATGTAAAGATTGTATACAAGGAATTATAAATGACCCATTGGGAAGGAAGGGTTTATACATTGCTCTACTGTATAATGCCAATTTCCTAAGCCTTGGTTCAGTGAAGGGCTCTGGCACTTGCCTGCCTAAGCAAGTAAAGAGTTCTACCAACTTTCAGACCACTACTTGTATAATTCATGTTTGCATCAGCGTCCTGTAAGATGCCAGGTGCTAAGAGTCATTCCTACGATTTTCTGTACAGCAAGTTGTAAAAGATGAACTGAAGTTTGAAACAACTTTACCTTCAGAGATTCCATTTGGTGGCTCAAAGTTTCTTGTAACTGTGACAGCTAAATGAGGGATATTCAGGAATGTGTTCCACAGCAAAAATATCAATGAAGAAGAGGAAGAAGAAGAAGAAGAAGAAGAAGAAGAACAACAACAACAACAACAACAACAACAAAAACAACAACCACCATAACAAGGAGAAGGAGAAGGAGAAGGAGAAGGAGAAGGAGAAGGAGAAGGAGAAGGAGAAGGAGAAGGAGAAGGAGAAGGAGAAGGAGAAGGAGAAGGAGAAGGTAAAGAGAAAACAATAGACGAAATATAAAGAAAAGAACAAAGAAAAAGAGAAGGAGAAGGAGAAGGAGAAGGAGTATTTAAAGAGAATACAATAGACTCTATATGGAGTACTTAGCATACAAAAATATCACATTAAAAACTATTCTTCAGTGAGAAACTAAAAATGCCGTAACTGTTCTTGGTGTCATACTTTGCATGTTCTCTGCTAAGATAGCCCATTTGTTTCAACTGATGAAAAAAAAAAGAAATCTTTTAGAAAGCTGTGAAGAAGCTTATATACTGAGAAAAAAGTTATATCGTTAAAGAAGCATGTTTAATGGATATATGTAGAACATATCCTTTCCATCATTTAAACACCCAATGATTCCTCTTAGAAGAATAAAAATTTTTTTTCAGGTCACTAGATCTAGTGGAACAATAGATTTCAACAAACAGCAGGAGGTACCTAATTTAATTCTGTGTCGTGGGCATAGGTATAAGCCCAAGGAACCAGAAGTGATTACAGTAAATTTATCTTTTCATCAATGAATATAACTGGTCAAAATTGCTAGAAATATATCAGAAAGCACAGAAGTGTTTCATGGGAGCATATTATTTAATCATATCCCTTAATAGAAAATCATCAGAATGTTTAATTTTATTAGGGACTCAATGTTTCATTCTTATCCAAGAAAATATTTCAATAAATACTTTAAATATCTCGAAAACATTTGCAGAAGGAAGTTTTGGCATTTTTCTAATCCATGCTAACAGGAAATCTTATTAAGAGTAAATATTCCCCATGAAAACCAAATCAGAAGTTCTGGCCAGTTCTAAAAATGGTTTGAAAGTGACACAGAACATCATTGCATGCATATCAATACTGTAATATTAGTTCTAAGCATCTCCTTCTCAGATGTTAAATCAGAATTTTTTCAAACTGCCCCCACTGACCACTTTCTTCCTCATCTTCTTACAAAACAAGCAATTTTAGAACGGCACTTTTCCAATCTTAATAAAGATTAAGTCTCCCAACTTCATTGATGGTGGAGAAGAATTGATAAAGCCTAGGTTGCTGGTTCAACTCCTGGACAGGCCATTCACTTAAGAGTTGGACTTGATGATCTTTGTGAGTCCCTTCCAACTCAGAATATTCTGTGATTCTAACGGATTCTAATGTTCTGTGGCACATACAGGACTGCACGGGGCATCCCTTCCTGGTTTTTATGGTGATGGCAATGGTCACTGTCTTATAAGGCTACTGGCTTTGATCACAGCTGCTCCCCAAAATGAGTGAACCAAGTTCTGGTTTAGCTGGGAGCCTTAGCTCCCTGGTGCATTAATTTAATCTTTTGCATTATATGACAGAACGGGTCCTACAGGCAATAGCTGAAGGGGGAAGCGACAAGAAGACTCAACAGCTCAGAGCAAACAACACTGATTCTCCCCAATATTTGTCAGCAAAGAAAACAGGCTTGAGTTAAAGATGTAGGAAGGAATTTCTCTTGCCTTCAGACCTAACGTTTACTTTTACCCCCTCACACTGTGTCAAGTGTCAAATCTTACAATTCAGTTACAAAAGCAGGAAATTCTGTCGGTCTGGTATCTGATAAAATGAGAAGAAAAGGAAAGAACCCACGAACAATGCTTTTGAGAAGATTTTGGGGTACATCTGGGTGCACAAATTTGCCTTGTCTTCTCTCAGCTGGGTGCATGTGAACAAGCTCTGGCCCATGACTTGTATAGCTGTGCAGGCGTGGCACCATGCCCAAGCTGATAAACCCCTCTGGGAACATGCCCAGCTTGCAAAACAGTCAGGTGACCATATATCTCTCTGCATCTGGCCACACCAATACATATTTAAAGATCCATTTATTGCCTACAAGAAGATTCTATTCAATACACACATACACAGATGTCCCTAGATGGATGCAGAATGCTCATGTCCACGTATATGAACATCAGTGAATACAGCAAAAAGCCTCATATTCTAGCATTAATGAAATTCAAACCTGATAAACATAGAGGTAAAAATATTACTTTGCTAATTTTAATTTTAGCATATGAAATATCAGGCATATAATACGAATACTAATGCAAAAATCTTATCAAGAATACCTTTTGGTTCAGGAGAAATTACTGGAAAATACTACAAAAGAGTTATTATATAGTGTAATAAGTGCAGTTGTTACAGCACTGGGAGGACAGTGGGTGGTGGCAATTCCAGCAGACTTAGTGGCAGCAGAGGAAGATGTATTAGAGAACACCAGACTCACTCACGACCAATTAGTAGCATGGAACTGAGGAGAGCACAGCAAGAAGAACTAATAATAAGCATTCTTAAATATAAGAAACTGATGCAGAGGACAAATTAAAGTCAAGTGCCATGATTTTTTAGGAAGCCCATTGTAGCTTAGCATCTATTTAGTGTAGTTTCTCCTGCCAACTGAAGCAAAGCTCATTACATGAGATTAATACCATGTTTGAACTCAACTGTGTTCTCCATGCTACTTTTTGTTATTGTGATGGGTGTACCTTTTAAGCTAATCAGTTAAAAAAAAAGATGATGATGTTGCTTAGTGATTTTTTTTGTCCTATTTTGTGCTATAATGAATGCTCATTTCACTCTGAAATGATAATTAAAAAACCCTATCAGTGTAGGTGATGACTATCCACAATAGAATCTAGTAATAAGCAAAGTTCTTAATTCTGGAAAAATAGACTGATGATGCAATTAAAAAAAAAAGAGACATCATCTTTCATTTAGATTTTATTTCATTCCCAGTCCAACCCTTTACATGAAAGTCCAACTTCTTGTACAGAATTTAACTAAATTCAAATAAATACTTATGGCATTCTTAAAAAGAGCAATGGACAAGGTTTGTTTAGCAATTTTTGAAGCAATAAATCACTTTCATGACCAAAAAATAACAATGAAAAAGAGTTTCTGACAAGTCAAGTGTACTTGCAACTTCTATCCAATTAGCAGTTTGAGCCACAAAAATAAAGACAAAACCTGAAAAGTCAAAATTATTTCCTACAGCATGCCTGAAATATTTAATTTTTTCAGTTCGGATTCACAAGTTATTTTTATAGTTGCATTCATATTACTGCCAGTCCTACAAAAGTTGGTATTAGTGCATTTTTATGTCAGTATAATTTTGATTTGCAATCTCAGGTTGCACGATTCAGTGGATTTTTTCTGTTTATACTGAGATACCAAGAGCATCTCATTAAAAATGATCTTTTTAAAAATCAAGACTAACCCATACACTCAGATTGTGTGAACCAGCCTATAATTTCCTCATGATTTTTGAAACTTCTGGGTTCACTGATTTTGAACTTTTAGGTGATCATTTAATTTCAAAGAACTTGGAATCATAGCAAAAATCAGACATTATGATAGCACATATAATTTACTAATAAATTACCCAGAAAAAATGAGTGAAAAAATCAGCTGAGTAAATTCTACAATTTTGTTCCAGAGAACCATATAAAATTGCTGGTCGAAAGAGCAGTAAAACCTCTAGGTACTTTTGTTTTGAAGGAAAAATGGGGCAAAAACCTGACAAAGAAAAAAGAAGACATGAAAGAAATACTACTGTTTCTCTACTGTTGAGATAAATCTTCTTTTAACTAAGGGTCCTTAGTCATTTTCATCAACTTAAAAGAATATTCTGGAAGCTTATTATTTTAATTAAAGCGAAAAAGTGAAGCCATCTGCAGTAGAGACTTGCTAGTCATATAGCTAGTTTACCCCATGTTAACCAGTTTAAACTCATTCATTATGAGAAATCACATTAGTAGGTGTCACAACTGAATAGGAAGATATTGTGGGAACCAGAAGAGTGGCTCATTTTACTCTTAAACCACAGAGTCACTCCTGTCTGATGTTGGGCAAACCTGCCATGAGCTGTCATGAGGGCAGATCTGTGCAACTACTTATTTTAACAGTTTCAGAAATTGTGTGAAACTGAGTCGAGCATTTCTTGGATGCAGTCTTTTACCTGTCACACAGACTGATCTAAATCTGCTCTCCAAAAGTCAGGAGAGGTGGGGTTGTTGAAGACAGATGGCTCTCCCTCTCCCAGACTCAGTGCCATTTTGATGATTTCCCAGACCAAAACAGATTTCTCTCAATGTTTCTCTTGGTCCATCTGGCCAATGCCTTGGGTTTTCCTTCCTGTTTTATACAATACCTTCTACTTCTCTCTCTACTTCCTCTTCACACCTACTCATACAATATTTCATGGAGCCCTATATTAAAACATTCAAATGGTCTGTTGGACAGGGACGGGTGTTTTGGTCCTACTTGATGGTCGGTTGTAACAGGTTAATGCAGCCCATAGCAATATTCTTCCTAGTAAGCTGAGAGGAAACATCTGGAAATTGTTCCTCTCTAGTGCACAAGAAACCACCTTAATGCATGCAAGAACTCTTGTTATTCAGCTGCAGAACTCCATCCAGCTATGTGGTCATTATCACTGCCTGCCTGAGCCTTAGGCAATTTACAGTTGAACTTTTGCTTTCTGTCTGCTTACACAGATCTTACACAGGTAATATAGCTTGGCGTTATAAGATAAAAACCAGAAGTGACAGAAAACTCCCAAACTGTGCAAGTCTAGAAATCCAAAATTATAGGGAAAAGAGGAGCACTGGCCCTCTTAATGTGACTGAAATACCTTGCACAGCATGAGTAAAGCTTTGCAGATGTGGCATCAACTAATAAAATTCTGAAGTACCTAGCCTAATAAAGGTAGCTAATTAAGAGTATTAAATGATAAGACATGGTTCTGCACCTATGTCATGTTGGGTAGGATACATTTCCAAGAAACCTGGCACAAGTTCCTTTACCCTGAGGAAAGGCAAGAAAATCTGGCATAGTCTGCAGTAATGAAGGGGAAAAAATTACTAATTGAGAAAAATTCCTAAAAGGTTGAAGAGTGGCAACTAATTTATTATAAAAAATTATTCCAGTTGTAAATAAAGTACTCCTCTAGTAATCATCATTTTACTGCTTGATAACGTCTATGTGTATTTTTGTAAACAGATGTAGTATGACACTGGTACAATACTGTCAAAGAATAGGTGAGAAATAAGTCCCTTTTCCTTCCTAGATACATTTATCACTTATTTATATGTTTATGCGTTACAGTAGGTCTTTGGTATCTCCTGCTACTGAAAAATACTTCATCTCTGTAAAGGTGGGGAGGAAACTGAGGATGGCACTAGATCATGCATACTCATGCTCATGTCCTCTGACATGAGCAAATCAAACACCTTCTGATGTAGCAGTAACAGTAGACATGAATTAAGGAGGACTATCACTACAGCTCACTCATTTTCCAAAGCTGTATTTCAGTGTGTTCTAATAGAACCAGAAAATTCAGGAAAATAATACTCTTTTCTGGGGAGGAGAAAAGGACAGTTGGCACCTGCAGATGAACAGTCAGAGATCTTGCTCTTATCATTCAAAGGGGCACTGCTCAGAAGTGGCAATAAAGGAAAGAGACAAAGAAAGAAAGATGCTTTTTAATACATTCTGTAGCATTTCTTTACCTTCGTTAGGCTGTCTTCTGTGAATTTTTTGTCACCCAAACTGCTTTCACTAATATCGAGAAGAATGTCATAAGTAGTGCTGATTAATAAATATTTGATGTAGCTTTATGCTTTACCAGTAATACAATGCGGAGCATCAGCTGCGTGACATCCAAGACCTCCCAGCTCCATTTATTACATCTTAAGTTTCTGAGAAAGAGTGGAGTAAAGCTTGCTGGTCTTCTGCCCACCAAAAAATACCTTGAAAATCAAAACAACCCGTTTTGAGATGTATTTTTCTTCACCCAATCTAGAGTGACTGCAGAAATATTCTTCCTATAACTTGAAAGAATGTGTGTTTGATACAAGTATATTATTCTCCATAACTCTGAAAATGATTCAACAAACGTCTCAGCATAAGGATTTCATTTCTGAACTCTATTTTGCAGCATACAGCTCCACCTGTTGAACAGGTTCTAGGAAAATAATCTCTACTATACTAGTCCACCTTGCTGTTTCTGAGAACTTCAAAATTTCAAGGTCTCTTGAGCAACTCAAAAATAAATTATGCAATAATTGCTGACAACTCAAGCATAAGAGACAACATACTGCCAATCTGAGTAGAAGTCAAAGGGGATTGCCTCCAGTGAGCAGTACTGGTGATGATGTATTTCTGATAATATTTTAGGAAGAGAACAGTCTTCTCATATCTTATTGCGGGAAAGGGTTTTTACTGAAGTACCCTGAAGATGAACTATACAGCAAATTAGCCTTTGATAAAGTGAGTTCCTACTTTTCAACACAATTAAGCAATGAAGCAGGCATAATAAGTGTTACCTTTGCTTTGAAGTGTCCATACTTTCAGGATAGAATGAAAATGTTAATTATCTCATTAACTTTAAAATATGTAAAAATTCAAGCTACTATACAATTTTGGAAGAAATTTGTAAGTAATATAGTCTCATATACTATCAGAAAGAAAATATCCATAGTCACCTTGGAAGACATGAAAATACCATTGGCCAGATTCACTGAATTAGAACAGCACTAATCAAAAATATGTTGGCAGAAGTTGACAGGGGGTAAAGGAGAGGGAAACACAGATTTCTGCCAGTGCTATAAATGTGCCACCAAACTGAAAGAATAATTAGGAATATCCTGTACATATTGTTTCTACCAATGATTCTCAATAACATAACTCTGTAACTGATACATATAATTATTGTTTTGCTACCATCTCTCCTAGGTAACCTGCTGGTATGTAGGACACGAACGCCTCTTTCAGTTGTACAATTACAAAGGCTCTGACTGGGCTTCAGTGGCAAAAACCTACAGTAATTCCAGTTGAAAGATCAGTATTAAAGGGAGTATTGTAGGGCCTGGTTTTCATGTGCCAAAAATCAGAAAGGCCACAAAGAGACTTCATTATAAAAATATCTTAAATCAAAATGCATACATAGACTTAACTATATAAGATTTTCTTGTTAGCTTCTCATAATACTGTAAATAAATAAATAAATTCAAAGTGAGTAAGTACTTGAGATTGTATCAGAGATTTATTTTACCATTCTCAGAAGATTTCAATGATGTCCAGAATCATATTGTTGTCTAACCATTGTCATGTTAAGATAACAGGAAGGATGTGTAATAGGGGATAGATTGCCTCAAATTTGTTTCATTTTTCACTTCCTTAAAAAGGACCTAGAAGTTCATAAGAAGTAATTCAAAAATTAAAATGCTTTAATTACTTCCATTATTCTAAGAATTATGAAAATGAGAGATCTGTGCTGAATGACAAGGAAATTAAATTGCTACTTTTACTGAAATACCTAAAGGTCAGTAAAATAAACAAATTGCATTGTGTACAGCAATCACATGAAAGCTGTTAGAAGTTTAAAAAAAATTACCTATAGGCTTTATGGTGCTAGATATTATAAGCTTTTTGACCTGTCTCACCTCTCTTTACAATGCTAATTTCTGGCAGGCTGAGGAGTACACAGAAAAAAAATATTGCATTGACAAAACAAGCTTGTATTTGGCAGAGGTGAATTTGGAAGTAAAAGGAATGTAGTGTTGGTCAGTCAAACTTTTAAATATGACCAGCTTTTCACCAATGTAAATTTCACAAAAATGTGCATTTAACTTGAACTATATTTGTCTAAAGATCCACATGAAGAGACTCGCAATGTACTCATATTTACATTTTTATTTACATTTATATAACATAATTTTACTGTACTTGACACTAAAATACACCTGCGAGATGCTTTATGGAAGTTGTGGCATGCAAGGTGCACCTGCCCTGTAGACTGGTCGCAGTAGCTGGTCCTTGAAGCCCTGTGGCCAGGGGCTTCCTGTAGCGCATGACAGTGAGTCCCTGACTGATGAGGCTGCTGTGCATCGTGGGAGTTATACTGCCTGTCCAAGAAGGCCAGCTGCAGCATTCAGAAGGATTTCTACTGTGGATTTCTGAGGTTTAGCCAGAAAATTTATGGGGTTTGTTTTTGGCCAGTTTTAGCTTGCTTCTTTTTTTTCTATACTGCCTCTTTTGAATTCTTTCTTTTAAGGAAAAAAAGCATGACAATAATGACGTTTCCCTTCTCCCTCTCCCCTAAGCTGGTCTCATACACTGACTGACGTCTCAGCAAATCCTATTTACTAGACTTGCCTTTTTTATCTTTTGACAAAGTGTACAAAGCCAAAGTAGGTAAGATTTGAATAGGTAGCTGCACAGCATGAACAATGCACAGTAAGCAGCAGCCTGCAAAGTTTACATTCATGTAGTTCTTTAGCTTAGATAGAGTCTTGACCTAAGGAAAGGGACACATCTCTCGTGTACACATATACTGCCACAAGCAGAGCTCCAGCGAAGAGCAGACATACAGGATGCATTCAGCCGATGTAGGTAATTATGATCTAAATGTAACAACTTCATGAACCTTCAATTTTACTGCATCCTTGCCAAGCCATAGCTGCAGTCAATACCATCAGCTGATATTTTCTGGAAGACGCGTGTCAAGCAAAAGTGGCTGTAGTGATCCCTTGCAAATAATCTTTGGTAACCAGATGAAGGCAGATGTACAATTTCCCTCCTCAAGGTTGGGAATTCTGTAGTGACGACTATACAAAAGTACACACACCCTTCTGGTAATTCACTATTCACATTAAGAGTAGAGGTAGTGCAGAGGCTGAAACATGAAATCTCATCCTCCTGAAAATCAGGATAACACAAAGCAAATTCATTACATAGAGATGTAACCAAGCTGCATTGCAGACATTTTCAACTTGTTAAATGAAAATAACAGGTTTTAGGTAAGAATTTGAGGGTTTAGATTATTTTCCCTTGCTAAAGTGTTTCCCTTCTCATACAAAATCCCTTTCCGCAGTGCTGTATTGTGCCTGATGCAAAAAAATGCAATAAGAAACAGCATCTTCTTAGATATTTTCTTTACAAAGCATCATGGAAATCTATAGTACTGCATAAACAAAACACAGTCCCATTAGCATAATGCTAGAAACCCCAGACTGTAAATGTTGAGTTGTGACTTTGGTATACTGTCACTAGTATTTTAAGCAATTTATGTTTTCATCAGTTCTTCGACAACTTTTCTTTCTTATACATACTGGCATCTAATTGAAGAAAGATCCTGCAGCTGGACACCACAAAGGAAACTGATTTTTTTTAAGGACAATTGAATCTAAGGGTAGGCTTCTATTAAATATTTTTCCTAAAACAAAGTGAAAATGAGATTTTAGAAAACTGAACAGAGCCTGAGAGAAAAGTAATATTATTGAGCATGAATAATAATCCTGAATGGAGAGAAAAAGAATAAAAAAGACATATTGAGTTTCATTTTTAAGTTTAGTTTACTGGGCGTGTGTGCAGTTAGAGGTGACGATGCAAATATTAGCAGATAAAGACTTCACGCTATCTTTCTCTGAAACCTTAGGAGAAACAGACTGTGTTGTTTCAATGTTCTCTTCAAGTGAAGCATATTAACCTGTCAGAAGTACTTCCAAACTGTGCTTGAGTGTAAGAGATCATCAAAGGGGACAGCAGAGTCCTAGGGAGTTATACTAAGTTCTTATGCCAAGGCTAGAGAGAAAAGAGGTCATGGGACATGGAAACGTGGAGATAGGCTGCTGTTCAGCGATTATCCCTTTTCTCTGCAAATATTGCCTTCAGTGCATTGTGTCAAGGCTATTCCCTCGAGTATGAATCAGAGCTGCAGTGAATGGCAGCTCTAACAAAGTGTAGGGGAGGTGGCAGTTCAATCAGGAAGGTACAGACAGTACATTCTATGGGTAATTGCGGGATTCCCTGTAGTATGTAAAGCAAATTAGAAAATACAAATAAATGAGGGGCAATTACTAAAATGTTTGCTTTGGAAACCAGAAATATTTTTTCCCCATTGAAACAGTTATTGTCACCTCATTCTCTCATGGATTTAGAAATGGGTCTAAACCAAAATTTTCTAAAAAAAAAAGTTGGTTTGTGAACAGGGAATTTTTGCAAAACCATGGCTCAATTTCTTCTGTCTAATGGAGACTCTATGAAGTCTAATAATATGTTTTAGCTGGCATATATTTCCTTACCATGGCTGTCATTTTCAAGAAATTTGATAGAATTTTGTCTGTTGAAAACTTCATTTCCTCAGTCAGATTTAAGTGGAATGGGTCAAAGCATTCATAGTTCATATGTGCTAGCTGCTTACAGAAGATAGTGCATCCAAATAATTCACCTTTTATTGAAAACGACTAACATCAAACAGGAAATCTGTTACTCAGTTCCCAAGAACCTATTGCAGAATCAAAACAGTCCTCAAGAATATCTTACAGTAGATGTTCTCATAATTTTACCAAGGCAGAAAGGTGAACTGGAAGGGGAGAATAGTACATGAGATTTATTGCATGATCCATTTAACTGTCCACAGATTCAACCTAACAAATTTCCATTTGGGTCCTGTTTATGCTACTGAATGGAAGCAACTTTTCAAGTTCCTCTGTCTTCTCTGGCTTGATAACCTGTTAGACTTGATAGACAAGTTACATGCCTCTTGCATCAGAATTAGCCAAACACCACAAAGCATTCCTGGCCACAAATAATTTTCGAAAAGAAAAAATTAGGCTGAAAAAAGCACTCAGTACTCTGATCCTTAGAGAACAGGCAGCACAGTATAAATACTCTAAGAATTATTAGCTGAATAAGTATTCAGCACACTCAAACTACTTTCTTTTATTGTTTGAGGCTTTTTAAAAATCATGAACACTGCTAGGGTTTGTAAGCATTCATTGAATACTGGGTGGGTTAAAACTACACCATGTCTCTGTTTTCCTAAAAAGGCATCCACTGCATGTGCTTTGATGCTGATCCAAAAACAGCATTCTGTGTTTGTCTCATGCTGCAGGGTTTTTGGCTAATCTGTGCCATAATGTACCATAGCAAACAGAATCAGGCATGTGACAGTTTGCTACATCTGTGCAACGATAAGTCATTCATCTCAACCTGACACTTTTCTCTTTTCCAAAGTGACACTGCAATAGAGAAATATGCTTGCTCATTTATGGGAAGGAGAGTAATCAGTCCTGGCAAACGGAGTTGAATTTCATTCATACAGTACATAACTCACAGTTTGTACTTTCCTTAAATTTCCATGGATAGTGTGCCACTAATTTCAGCCAGAAAGCTACATTTCTAAAATTATTTTACCATTGAACTGTAAAATGGGGTCCTACAAGGTACTTTAAGAGACATTCTGTAGCATCAGGAGTAAAAATAGCAGTACTTTCTTCAGAAAAATTATAGCTGCCAGTTCCAGATTTTCCATGGTAATTAACCTAGATGCACTCAAGTGATGAGTACTCTCCCTAATGACTCTATTGGTTCAAAAAGGGAACATTTTCCTGTGATCTCCTCTGACAGTATCATCAGGATGTTGTCAGTGCAAACAATACCCTTATCTAGCTTCTTTTCAAGTCACCTGATTAACTGGAGAAAATAGAAACAGAAAGAAAAGAGCATGTCCTTGCAGAGAGGCTGTAAATGTCACAGAAAGGCCAAGGGACCAGTTCCACCTGTCCTTCCTTCGTTAGTTCAGCTCCTCCTGCTGAAGTGGTGGCTTACTGGGGTGCTTTATTTCCCAGTCTCTCAGCCGGAAGGTGGATCTTTACTGTTAGAAACCCAGTTCATGTATCCTGGTCACAATGACGCCTTTGTAAAGGGAACAGTGGGTACAGGGCTTGAAAAACAACTTTCCTTCCCATTTAGAACCCTATAGGCTCATTATTCAATAGCACAGTGGTAACATAATGCATTTTCATTTACTTCACCCTAAATGTATGTAAATTAAAGGGTGGGTTTTTTATTAAAAATAACACTGATGTGTTTTTTGTTATTCAGAAAAGAAATTGTATTAGTGAAAAACAGCACTAATGACATTTCACATTCAAATTTGCCACTTGCTGGAAAAAGGCAGGTCTCACCCTGTGCTCAAAATATAAAAAAACCCCCACAAAATCTCTACTAATTGGTATTGTCATCCATATGGTTAGTCCATATGTGTGTTTTGCTTGTTTTAACTTATGATTGTCTTTTTAGATGTAAGATTGCATCCTAATAAAAAATGCTGTGCTCTTTACAATGAAAAATAGATCTGAAATGAAGTGGCAGAATCACTACACACCATTGCTGGAGGGATTTTGGGTGGCAAACGTCATGTTTACCAGGAAGGATTACACATTTATATGTGCTTAGGGCTTTGGGAAACCAGGGACACTGCAAGATGTGACAACTTGCCTTTAACATTTGAAATTTTCACGCACCTGGGGCTTTAAATCTAATCTTATTTAACCCAAAAATTTAAATGGCTATATTGTAAGCTCCTGTTCCTGTGCCCAGTTTAGTGTTTGGCTTCGTAATCAAATCAAGCAAAGATACTCTTCTTCAAGGCTGCCTCACCTGTGTGAGATCTGCAGATAAATGATGGATTGTCTAGGTAATGATGAGGTATAGAGAGACAGTGTATGAGCACAGATTGGAGTATTTACTCACATCTAATTGCAACTTCTAAAGCTAGAACATTTACTAGTCTTCTCAGTTTTCTGTTTGAAGCTCCTCTAGTCACATCCTGGGATATGATGAACTCACACACAAAAGATAAAGTATATAAAGAAGAAGAAGGAAAAAAAAAAAAGGAAAAACCAAAATACATTGACTAGGTATATTTGTGGCAAAGTCAATGAAAGCCAACCAGAAAATTTAGAGTTTAGTATTTTATTCTCAAGATGTTCAAGCCTATGATTTTTTATGATTCAAGCTCTCATTTTTGTTACTTTCCCTTACAGTTCTTTTGATTCTAATGGATCAGGTCTGTCATGAAGGTTGTCTCTTCATGAGACAGAGAGGAAAACATAAATGCTGAAAGATGTAGGATCAATCTTATGAACTGTAAAAATCAGAAAGGGACGTTAAATCATGGGTCAGAATTCAGCTGGGTAAAAAGTGAACCCTAAGATGTGTTCACGACTGACCTTCGTCATCAAGCAGGCAGTCCGCTGCTTCCTTGATTAGTTGAAGTTCTTTCCAAGGTTCTGTTTCATTCCAAATATATTGAAATGAAACACTCGAGCTCTGAAGTCAGTTATGTAAGACAGTAGGGCCAAACATCAGTTCAGACACAGACAGCAAAACTGCAGATGAAAGGTCAGAAATGTTTTGGTGGACAAAGCGTTAGGACATTGAGCAGCCTCTAAAAGTCCAAAAGATCCTATTAAATGGGGAAGCAATTTAGGAGACTCAAGAAAGATACTCTGAACAGTGGGAGAGATATTAAAGTAAGCAAGTTATTGTGAGAGCTATCCCTGAATTCATCTGTAACTTGCTAGTTTTAATTTCAGTAACAGTTTTGGCTAGGCAATGAAAAAGTGCAAGATGTCTTTGTTAAGCGAGGTACAAAATAAAGTTCACAAGAGAGTCCTGAAGAGGTAGATGCTCACTGCTTTTGTCTTGATCTGTGTTTTTCCAATATCTGTCATCTCTATTTAGATTTTGAACACTGTGAGAGAATTAGAAGTTTTCTGTTGGCAGGAATAAATATGACAGCAGAGCAACCCATTGCACTTGTATGAAAACAAGCAAGAACAGGTACTTCCAGTGAACCCCTTCTGCCACTTGTGGACTGGGATGCTTTTATTCAGCTGCCAAAGAAAGAGAAAGGTTGTGGTGCACCTTATCTGTAAGGAACAACCGTGGATGTGATGTTTCTGTACCGTGTCTTGGATTCAAGTTTGATTGGTGCTACTGACATCTTGTGAATGACAATAAATTATGCTTATGTGGGTCCTCAACCATGTTACTGAGAACAGTGACTTTAAACTAAGTGGCAGCCTAAAATTTCAATAGCTTGAGTAACTGTAATTTTTTTGAGAACTATGGTTGCTATATAGCCTAGTCTAGGTCTCTCTCTTTTTACTTATGGGTGTAGAGACAGCTAGCAATTTCTTTCATGGCATCATTCTTTTCCTGGGGGCCAAAGGGGAGCAGTACACTCAGCTTTTAGACATCTTCTGATACTGAAATCAGACAGTTCTACCTTGTGATCCAGGAGTCCATCTTGAACATAGCAACGTTGTTGAGAATCAACACTCCTCAAAACAAGAAATTAAGTTTCAGGGCTAAAGCCTTGAATTCTGAGTTAAACAAACATTTTGCACTGTGAGGCACATGATACTTTCTTGCATGACATTTAATATTAGTCTGAAAAATGTATCTTATCATTTTTTCTCTGACATCTGCTTTTCATTCTTCTAAGCATTTTTGTCCTGACTCACTCTCATAGGTAATCCCGGAGTGGCAGAGAAAGAAGTCCATTGACAGGTGTCTTTTGTTGTAATTAGGGAGCAGTGCAGTACCTCAGATGTCTTACTCTTAAATTTTTTTCTTCGGGGGGGGAAATCTAAAAAGCAATGCAAAAGGATTTTCTATGAAGATATCAATCCATGCGTTATATCAATCCATGTGTTATATCTAATATAACACAGGCCTTGTTTACTTGCACAATTTAGCATACCTATTGGTTTTTTTTTTCAAAAAATGATGAATCTCTATGCTCCCTCTTAAAAAAGAAAAAAATGGCTTTATAATTCTAAAGTAAAAGTATATTCCCATTAAACATTTCACATAAGCACTGGTTGACAGCTCAGCAGCATCTAATTTGGATACACAAATGTCACATTTTTATTTATTAACTGGGTTAGTGAATGAAAATCCATGTGTGATCATTCATAAGAAGTGATCAGCTTTGGATGTACTTTTCTAAGAAAATGAGGCAAAATCTCACAGCTATAGCAAGGGAAACTCTCCCAGAATCAGTCTTATATTCTTCTGTTACATAATAAGTCAAGGTTAATCACTAATGAAAATAATCTGGGAAGCACAGCTACTGATTAAACATCAAAGCCATCTGTGCCATGTCACTAAGGTCCAATATAAAATAACCATAATTATTAATACCTTTTGGTGTGCTTTAAAAATTATTTCTTGTGAAATGAATTTTCTACATGTAAACTCACTTCCAAGGGACAAAGTAAAGGTCTAAAAAGCCTTTGTGAGTTAATGATGGAATTTAATTAGTGCTGCCTAAAATGGATCTACAGTCTCCAAGTATGCTGAAAGAGAAAAACTCTGAAACTAATTTTCTATGTCTTACTGGTATTCTAATATGAATAAAAGCTATTAGAGTAATAAACTCAGTTCTAATTGGAAACATGGGAACTCTCAGAAAGAACTCTCAAAAATTTGGAGTTCAGTAAATGCAGTATTTTTGGAAGGGTACATATGAAGTGGAAATCTTGGTTTTAGTTATCCCATATTTTATGGAAGAAAACTTAAAGGACGAGGGAGTAATCCTGAGAACCGTATGTGAGAAAGGAGAGTTGGTTGCCCTTGTAAACTCACAAGATACAGTAAAACTAAGTAATTTCTAATAGACTGGCTGATATAAAATGAACTCTGGGATTCTGCATGGACCATGCTAGTTTGCTGTGAGTGTCAGGCTTGTGTATTTGCTGAGGTAGCATCCACATAAGTAAGATGCACACCATTATATGCCACATCTTTAGATGCAATAATATAATACAGCCAGGCAAAATCTGACCACAGAAAAACATGAGCTTTGTCCAAATGAAACACTTGCTACCAGCCCCACCTCAAAATGTTCCTTGGAACACTGTGGCATACAAGTTCATACATGCCTAGTAGGCCAATAAATGTACCTCATATTCAGAGGGCAATTGCAGCATCTTCACTTCCATGAAGAAATTTTTCCTGCTATTCTATTTAAATCTCCCCAGGTACAAGCTGAGGTAATTTCCTCTTATCCCGTAATTGGTTACTTGGGAGAAGAGGCCAAAATCACCTTCCTACAACCTCCTCTTAGGTTGTTGTAGACAGTGATAAGATCTCCCCTGAGCCTCCTCTTCTCCAGACTCAACAACACCACTTCCCTCAGTACCATCATGCTCTACTTCTGCACCATAGAAAGCAAAAGTGAATGGATTTTAGCCACTTCTACACTCTAGAGATAGTAAAGAACCGTGCAATCTTAAATCAGAACAGAATTAAAAGTAAATCTGACAATGCTTAACCAGTTTGTAAAGACCTCTATTACAGGGTGGGACACAACGTAGGTATGTGCAAATCTCCTCTCCTGTCTGTCCTTTCGGAAGGGAAACAAGGTGGGGTGTAACAGCAGCCACTTCTGTGTAACTCCAGGTGCGTCCCTGATTAAAGAGGAGATGCAATGGAACAGTGTGGGCTTCCAAGCAGGGGTTCAGAGATGCAGCGAGGCAGGAGTCAGAGCAAGGAATGAATTATTTATTAAATTTACAATACCATTTATATATTCTAGTTCTATAAAGCAATTGAGCAGTGCTTACACTTCTCCTAGGGTGATTGGTCAAAATCTCAGACACCCACTTAGAAATGTTTTTTCTCAATATAATGTACACAAGGTCAGAAGCTACCAGATATGAATGCTATTTACAAAAACCCTATCTATTGTTTACATAGCTTACACAGCGAAGGAAAAGTTCTCACAGAATGAATGCAAGAGGAGAAAATTTCCCTGCTAACAGCATTTCAGCATCCACAGAACAGAGGATGAATTGGTAGACTCTTTACAGTGTAGAACACTGCAGTGACAAGTCTTCAGGCAAACTCTGCAGTAGTACATCATACGAGGTTTTTTTACCTGTGTAACGAAAAAGGGAATGAAGACTTAACTATATTTGAAGCAAGCTTAACTATATATGGAGCAGGTATGCACCATTAAACAAGGACTGACAGTAATTAAAGAGCTTATTGGCTTCTTTATGTGCTTTGGTATCCTTTCAACTCAAATGAAATATGTGTTACATCAGCTTCTATTCCTACCACACTTAATCAACCACTAACCACTATAAGCATTTTATATACTGGTTTTTTGCATGGGGACTAAACTCCTACTGATGTCATTTCGTAGAAGTATATTGAATTGCACCACGAATTAATTTGGCCCTGCACCTCTGCAGCTGTGTGGAAGATGTTGGCTTTTCACCAAGTTCACACAAAGATGGAAATATTCATTTTCCACCAGTAATTTGCAGCTCCCACATTTGTCAAAAGCAAAAAGCATATTTTTACTTCCTTATTTATTTTTCCCATGAATACTGTTTTTGCAAAGCACAAACAGAAAAAACCCACAAATAGAAAATATAGCTATCTCCAATCATAAAAATTCTCCAAATTAATGAAAACTTGCAAATATGTTAAAAGACACAATTTGAATGCTTTGAAGCAGATTTCTGTAATTCAGAGAATTTTGACAAAATATATTTTCTATGAAAACTTGACAAACTCCTTCCTCTGCTTTCACAGTGGTCCTTGCTTACGGCAATGAGCATCCATACCAGCTCTGTATCTTCCAAGCTCAGCCCTAAAAGTTTATTTTTGAAAGCCTGTTATTGAGACCCATGGAGGTATGTGCAGAGATAAAATTGAACAGGAATGGGTGCTGACACCGAGTCAATTCAGTCCTCAGGAGTCAGCCTGGATTCCATGATCTAGAAGCAGGCTAGTGTTTTTGGATCTACAGCCAGCAATGACTGGGCATGAACTGCAGGTTGGAACTGAGAGACACAAATGTGCTAAATTAGTTCAATAATTAACAAACGTTTAAATGAGCATTAAGAAGAGAT
The DNA here is from genome assembly GCA_013398955.1 of Callaeas wilsoni. NCBI lineage: Eukaryota > Metazoa > Chordata > Aves > Passeriformes > Callaeidae > Callaeas > Callaeas wilsoni. The sequence continues at coordinate 124,655 of VWPU01009686.1, read as the reverse complement.
GCTGCTGTACTCTGGATCAAGTAACACATGAACCATGTTCTAGTACAAGGCACAACCCCTCCTCAGCCTTTAGCACCACACTGCCTACCCTTTCTAGAGGGGGAGCTACCTAAAGCTCCCCAATAAGACTCAAAGACAGGTGGTGTCCACCCAGGGGCAGTGTGACATATCTGACTGGGCTGCAGTGACTGAGTGAAAGATGTATTTGAACCTTTGTGATCAGTGGACTCACAAGGGATAAAAGGTTTCCTTCCACTGGCCTGCCATACTGCGTATGGTCCTCAAGTAAGACTTACATTAACCAAATCTCATTGTCTTATTTCTTCTTATTAAATTACATTCCTTGTAGTTCCATATTTTAAGATCTTCTAGAGTCCAAGCTCTTTTAAATTATATGTATTTTTCTTTGTAGTTTATTTTATTAGGGTCTGTGGCAACAATGCCAAGACTAACAAGAAAATCGTGATCCTGTGGATTTCAGAGACAAAACTCTCAGGGGCTTTAACAAAGTTTGAGTTGTATCCCTCAATATTATGCTGAGGTCTGCTAAAATCTTGCTTAGCAGCAAGTGCCAAGTCAATATATCATTGTGTGCTCTTTCCTCTTCCAGATTATCAGGCTTAGACTGTACATATTTATACCAGCAAGTCCCTCCCACACACTTCCTAGAGGTAGTTGGGAATTCTCCAACAATGTCAAAACTCTGTGTCAAAATAAAAATCCAGAAGCATTTCCCAGTTCAATAAAAGTTTGAAAAACACTTTGAAATTGTCAAACAAAATTTTGACATTTTCCAAGGAGAAAATTACTTTCCCGCTTGAAATATCATCATGCAAAATATCTAGTGGTGCATGCAATTTTATATGTAGCATACATATAGTACTCCATCACACAGTTGTATCTTGGGTAGAATATATATATGTTAAAAGATAACCAAAAGGTGAAGATTAAACCATATGAAATTATTGCAGCCAAACTTTTTAATTCACTGAATTCAAAATAATGTCTGCATGGGCTTTCAAAACTGGAATATCAACTTCTTTAAGATCAGAATGGAATGGGTATTTTTTTTGAGTTTTTAAAATTTTCACAGGATGGAAAAATTATTTTTGTCCATCTCTGGCAGCTTATACAAAGATAAAGAGCTGAAATGTGGCTTTTCCTTGCTGACTGGGAGTAATAATTTTTTAGTGTACAGTCATATCATTACCTCCTCAAGCCAAACTGTTTGTCAGTATGGGGATAAGAGGGCGAATAACAAAAGGTCTTATGTCTTGGATATGCCCCCTGCTTAACTCAGTTCTCAGAAATTAGAAGTTATGACTTTGGTGCAGTAACTGTTGATTGCTACCCTGTGAACTGCTACTGGATCTTCTCAGTTCCCATTGCATTCAGGGTAGAAAGACCATCCTAGACATCCTATGGTCTCCAAGCATTATCCTTCAAGTTCTTTCTACAAAAGCTGAACAATGTCTTAAGGGCATTATATCACATTATTTAGAGTAGAACTTGCTGTTTCCTATATATTATTTCACTGTTTCACTGTAAGGAAGCAGCTGCTTTCCACCAACACCGTTCATTTTTTCAGCTAGAAGACCTTACAAAGTGCCAAATTCTGTTAACCTTAGTCATACTAAACAGCATGCCGGTGCCAGGAGTGGCATGATCTCAACAGAAGTGGGTGTGTAACACCTGGCAGCAAATGCCTTTCTCTGTCCAGACAGAGAACTTTTGTAGCAAAGATGTGGGACTCAGCTTTCTAAAGAGGTGCTAAAGTTACTGTGTTCAAAAACATCTGAAAAATGTTGAGACCTGTGTTTCAATGCCTTCAAAACTCATGAGTAGGTTTTTGACAGCTCAACAATTAAAGCCTATAAAATGAGGTCATTGTTGTCAGGTGAAAAATATAATTAACACCTTCATATCTTCAATGGACCACACAATCATTCAGATTTTGGGGCTTTTTTCAGTTGCATTGTGGCAGCTACCCAAGGCCAGCACTATTGATGCTCCATTTTGGTGTCATTACATTTTGCCTGGCTTTAATCTGGGACTGAAAAGCACAAACCCCTGGCCTGTTTGCAATCCAGAAGCTGTCACTGCTGCTCCCTCTTATAAACAAGTAAAACCTGCCATGAATGAAGACAAGCATGAAAAGGTGGGAGCATAACCGCATTTTTGAAAATATAGATATTTTATATGTAGATATTCCTATTGATTTGCAGCCCACAATATTGGGGCCAATGCTTAAAAGATAGATGGAGGCTGCAGAAGTAAAATTACATACTTGGACATTCCTCAATTCTACTGGAGATGAGCTTCATTAAGGGAGATAAAAGAAACATCTACATGGAAAATTCCCCATTAAAATGTCCCTGATGGTCTCATGTTATGTTTGCAGTAAATAAATAAACTCTGAGACAGCGCAGTTGAACAAGTTTTCCAAAGTTCTCAGTAGCTGGTATAGCTCTCTGTCATGATGTACAGCCACCACGTCAGAGGTACCGTCCTAAGAGAAAAGAAAGGATTTAGGTGGTCTTACAACCATAATAAAAAGGTAATAAGAATATTTGTTGCTAAAAATATTTTAAAAATACAAGCATTAGAGCACCAGTGGGAGAGTAATGATTAAATTATCTGATTCAGAGAAGATACCTGTAATGTGTAATAAACACTAACATTAGAGCCTGACTTGTAGTAATAATAAGAAGCAACTGATTATAAGCACTTTGCCTTCAGTGTTTATTTGTCTGCACCTGGATATTGCTGCTTGGCAATAATTGGACTCTAATCACTCAAGCGAACTTTAAATTTACCAAGTGTGAGCAAAACATGCTATGTTCTGTTTACTCAAGAACAAACAGATCTCATTCAGAGAAAAGATGTCTGGTTGCCTTGCCTGACGGGAAAAAAAATCAACTCTGCAAAAGTAAATAAAGCTGACTGTTTTCTTTTGGTTGTCCCTATGGTACTTACCTGAATAATTCTCTAGATTATTGGATATATTTTTCTACACTTCTAGGAAGCCTGGTAGTAATCTACAATGTGGATACAGCAATATACCTATACTCCTGGCAAATCTTTTAGAAAAATAATTTTCTTTTGAATGGCAGTGTATTAAGAAATGCCAGTCATCTGATATTGCTATGAGCTTTCACACAGCTAATGAATGGATGCTATCTTTTCAGAGGGTTAGTTTTTTGGTTTTGTTTTGGGGTTGGTGGGGCTTTTTTGTTTGTTTGTTTTTTGGTGTGGGGTTTTTTGTGGTTTTTTTTTGTTTTTTTTTTTTTTTGAGTCCAGTTTCAGTGGTGAAAGGAGATGGGATCAAATATTTACAGGTAGCTCATTAGCACCTCTAGTGTCTGCCAGTATATTGAGTATAAATGGTACCTTTAGGAAAGTGCCTGTCCTTTTAAACGGAGAAAAGACCCTCTTGTGAGGAGGAACTAAATTTTTAGGTTTATAAATATTCCCTAATCAGACACTTATATATATTTTTAACCAGTCAGGCATTATCAGGCATGCTTAAAAGCTGTCTTTTGGACTTTGCTATGATGGATACTAGAGCAATGCATAATTAAAAATGAAAAAGGCTTTTAGAGCCTGTTTACTTCGGTGACTACTGTGAAACAAATGTTTCTTTCTCCTTGCATCGCCCACCCACAGAAAGGAACAGAACAAAGATGGCTCTGTCAGGCCTCTTTCCACTAGAGAACGCCTTGAGAGGCCAGAATGTATTAGGGCCCTGCTGAGCCCATTCAGCTTCACATAACACTCATACACACCGTACAACTAATTACATGTCAGATTAGCGATTTCATTATTACCACACTACCACTAATTAAAACTGCTTTGATATTTCTCAAGTAGTTTTGTGTGTTTACACAGTTTTAAAGTCTGGTTTTTTGAATTTATTTATTTATTTTTTAGAAAAATCAAATTGGTATTACTGAAAGGGTGAAAATAACACGTTAAGGAAGCAAAATCTGTACTGTCACTTTTCTCCTGCAAGCCAACTTTTTACAAGTGAATTCTAAGTGTAAAGTCCCAACCATACCTTAATCTGCAAATTGACAGATTCATGTCAGCTTTCCATTCCTAACACTGCCCAAAGCTTAAGTTATCCAAGTAAGTAAATTACAAAAGTTACATCATTTTAATCTACATTCATCATTTTAATTGCCTGAATCTTCACTCAGACAAAGCAGCACTGTAGTTTTATGGTATTTGATTAATGAGGGCAAGAAAATTGAAGTTTTGCAATAAAACTAAAAAAAAAAAATCAACAGACTTTTATAGTTTTTTCCCTTATGATTTTAATTTAATGGCTCGTGTTTTCATTACTGCAGAGGCTGTACACTTTAGCTTGCAATTATGTCCCATCTGTGAAGCACTGTGTTATTACAGTTTATTCTAGTAGCTTTTCAATCACTTTTGAGTTGTGCTTTACAAGTATTCTTGCAGCAGGTGGGCTTACTGGCATGGGACCAGAAATACACAAAGCGCAAAGCTGGAGTTTAATGGCAGCCATATGCATGTGGCACAGAGCGCCAGCCTTCCCCCATATGCTGCTAAGCAGCCCCTTCAGCCTGCCAGTCACTCTTCTTACTGACTACAGTCTCTAAGTAGTTTTCTGCCAGGGAAAAATATACCAAGGCAGCAAATTTCTCCAGTGCACCATCCTTATTACTGAGACAACCCTGTCATTAGCAAAAGCACAATGAACCTGATCTGGAGATGCATACCAATTAGGTTGCATGGAGCACTTTTCCTTCTTATCTCTATGGAAACTCGGCCTCCCTGGCTGCAGTGGACAATCAGTAATGTTTCATCCACCCATATGTCACCTAGTTAACACTGTACACTTTTATGTGAACCAAAAATCTGCTCTAACCCTCTCAACAACGCAAAGCAAAGAAATTAAAGAAAGGGACCAAAGTGCCCCACACGGTTCTGAGCAAGTGTGCCTTTGACTGTACGAACCTGTACGGTCAGCACTCCTGGCCGCAGATAAAGCGGCAGGAATTGTAACTTTGGCTGGAGTGAACACAAAATCTGCATTTTCCAGTTCTGCATCTGAAGAAGCTTCTGTAAATAACTCGAAGCCAACTTGCCTGTTGCAATAGATACAATCTTCAAAACATCATAAAAATGCTGTGTCACCTGCTTTGTCCAGGAGAGTGCTTTACACTACTTTCCTCCACATACCAGCCTTAAGTGTATTCCCCCCCATGCACCTAAGGTATATTAAAAAACCTAAATTTTTACCCTGAGATTAACAAATACTTTTGTTCATGTTTCCCTGACTAAAGAGTAAGGACTTTGGGAATAAACAAATACACCTGATTAATTCCTTCTGTGCTTATTTTTGTGCCTTTATATTATTTAAGCATTTGCTCTCATTTTTATACATCTTTGTTTAAAAACAGCAATGGGAGGGACTGGGACAAGATTGCCATAGTATTGATTTTAGCCACTACAGGTTTTATCTGCATTTTAACATAAGAGAATGGATACCAATAGATTTGCCAGAGCTGCATCAAAAGCTACAGTTTTAATAGTACACATACCACATACATTGGAAACATGCAGCCTCTTCAAGGCAAGAGAAGGTGTTTTATAGCTGTTTACAATCCATGTTTCTCACCTATAATGTATCACTCCCATTTGCTTTGTTCTACAGTATTGTTTCTTCCTTTTGGATACTAGATAGCAAATAATAATGTGTGGAATAGCTGTACACTCTGTCCTTCGGGCAACAATACCTTTCCTGGGAAAGAATGTCATCTTTATAGCAATACTTACTTTGTAATTAGCAAAGAAACACCCCATAGATAGATCAAATATTGACCAAAAAATAGAACAGGTCATAAATGTCAAAAGGAAAAAAGGAAATCTCCTTTTGAAAGCATACAGAACTGAGTGAGTACAGACTTTGAGAATACTCCAGATTAAAAGCAATTAATGTGCTTAATACTGGCAGTGGCATATCAGCAGAGGTGAACTCCTATTCCAGAAGAAAAAACATTTAAAGAAGCTGAATGGAATTAAAATAGAATCTATCAAACAATGGGTGCTGAAAAATAAAGCCAAGCAGAGAACTGGTGGTGACTCAGGAAGCTGCATGAAAAGAAAAAGGAAGAAAAAGGAGCTCAAGGAATGCTGGCTTCTCTCTCAGAACTGACTAGACTTATGTCAGTGCTGTTGATATTCCCTTGATACTGTCACTTATAGAACATTTATTTTTTATTACAAAAGCAATTCTGGATATGTGTAAAATTCTAAGTCTTCTAGTGGGAGCAATTTAAAACTGGATAATGCTGTCCTGAGGGGATTGTACTACTCTTTGGGTTTTGTTTTTAGGTTTAACTCATCACATGGAAAACTTCTTCTTCAGGAGTAATTATTAATAGTTTTGACCCTTGAGAACAACGGAGAAAGACTTAGTAGAGAGTTGTCTGGGAGCTGTACATTCAAGTGTTAAACATGCTCTTAGCAAAACAGAGAGGACTGGAAATCAGATTGAAATGGGCCAGCAGAATTTTGGCCGGTCTGATCAGAGTTGTTACCAACCTGCCATTCAGCTTAATATGGGTTGCTACAAGCAGGGATTCAGTCAATTTATTTGGAGATTTAATTTTAGAGATACAATAAATTTTATATTTTTTTCTCTAAAAGATGTCGTACCTGATGTGAGCTTTGTCCTTTATCAGAAAAAGAAAAAAAGAAAGACAGAAAGTAACATAAATATTTCACCTGCATCTCTTTCAGATAAGAAATCCATTGCATTTCTCAGCCTGCAAAATGACATCTGGTATGCTTGCTGTATTTGTACCCTACAGCCCTAGAAGGGTAATGTTACAATAAGGGCCCAATTCTGTACTCAGTGAATAGGGTAAGGAACACTTATTAAACAAGTTTCCCTTTTTCTTTTTGGGATCCAGTCATTACTTATATACATTTTAGTCTCCAAAATAATGACTGAAAATACGCTGTAGGTGACTTCTACTAAACAGAGAATAAGAAGGCGGAAAAAACCATACCTATAGGATTTTTATTATTATTTGGCAGAGACTAGGACATCTTAAAATTAAACATTTTGCTAAAAATAACCATAGAAATTTGATGCAAAAATAAGATTTTTCAAATAAAAACTATTTACAGAGGATGGACATTTATACAGTAGAATAAAAACAACTACTCTAAGGTACAAAGTTTCTGGAATTTTACAGTCATTCTTTTAGCTTAGCAGCTCTGTCATAGTTATGTGCTAATTGTGATTGCTGTGTAATGAAACACCGAAGTCTTCATATGTAGTTGGCTTTTCTGCTATGGGTATGTATTCCTAGTATGCTTTTTCAAATATGTCCTTAGATCCTGCCAGGATTTAAATCCTCGCATCACATAACTCTCTTTTTTTTTTTTTTCCTCTTGATTTGTTTCACACTTTTTTTTTACTTAAGACATATTCACTGACCTTTTATTTTTATTTTTCTGAGGGAATTTAGTAAGATACTTTTGGCTCCTTTACCTTGCTGTTTATGATGTTTGCATAGAAACTTTTGAATTTAGAATAGGTCAAGTCAGGATCAGAGGTTATTTCAGTAAAGAAAGGAAGGAATTTAACCGTCAGTCTTCATGGGCACAGGATAAAATGGACTTTGGTCAGCATAATTATGTGATATTTTTACTTGAAGATGTGAGGATCAGTTCAATATAGTACCTTTAATTTTTTCTTGGTATTACATCACTGGCACTATGCCAAGTTAACATGTTTTTCTTTCTGGTGTTGCTGTACAACTTAGTGGGCATAGTCTCAATGCAAAATCAGGCAAAAAAATTTCAGTCACCCAAACTTTGCTCTGCTGAGGACTTGAGAAGGGGTGGAAAAGTGTTTGAGCTACTCTTCTCCAATATGATTTCAGAGCAATATTGGGAGCATCAAGGAGCGCATGCTGGGTTACAGCAGCTGCAAAATTCCTGTACTAACCAGCTAAAGTGCAAAAGCTTTATCTGCTTTCTAACAAAAAAACCCTAACTTTACATGTAGCGTTGAAGAGCTGAGTTAGGAGCTTGCCAAACTCATTTCCCTCTATAGCTGGTGAAGGAGAAAACCTTCAGCCTGACAGCAATTTGAGTCTCCTTCTGAAGGCAAACTGTACTCTCCATGGGCAGTTGTGAAGTCTGTGACAAATGCATGACTAGCATTAGCTTCTGAGCCCAACTTTGACTGGGAGTAACCTAGACATGACTGACTGACCTTTTCCGGAACAACATGGCACGCTGTGGCACTCCCGCCTCAAGACTAAGGGACAAGCTTCTCTGTATTGTTTGTAGTTAAAATCATAGAATTGTTTAGGTTGGAAAAGACTTTTAAGATCACCGAGTCCAACAATTAACCTAACTCTGCCAAGTCCACCACTAAACCATGCTCCTAAGTGCCACACAGACACACCTTTTAAATACCTCCAGAGATGGTGACTCCATCACTTCCTTTGACAGCCTGTTCCAATACTTGAAAGACCTTTGGGGAAGAAATTTTTCCTATTATCCAATCTAAACATCCTCTGGCACAACTTGGGGCTGTTTCCTCTTATCCTATATCACTCATTATTTGGGAGAAAAGGCTGACTCTCATTTGCCTACCAGCCTCCTGTCAGGCAGTTGTGGAGAGTGATAAGGTCTTCCCTGAGCCTCCTTTTCTTCAGGCTAAGCAACCCCAGCTCCCTAAGCCACAAGCACCGCTGTGTTAGTGGGGGTTTCCTGAGAATAAGTTTACTCCTGATGGAAGTGATCTGAGTGACAGGTCTACAAAATGAAGTTGTCTACTTAAACCAGCCTTTACCGAAATGGCCCTTCAATTTCCAGCTATTTGAAACCATAGCTTCTTTTTCAAGAAGGCCAAGTATGGCTTGTTATTGACAAAATAGAGGAGGATTTTTCTGCTTGTTTTTCCACCTTTTTTTCCTCTGGGGCAGAGTGAAAGCACTACCTCAGCTGATTGCTTCTGATGATGCTAACTGCTGGCTAATACTGCATTCAACTTGGATGTAAAGTAAGGAAACTTGGAAAGTCACTACATATTTTTCTGTCTCCACCATACCACAAAATCATATTCCGTAGCTAATATTAACTTGTAACTAAGGGTGAAAAGGTCATATACATATACTAATGAAAATTAATACTGAAAATCCAGAAAATTTAAAAGGAAATAAGATTTCTTGGGAAGCACTGAAATGCACAGTCATGATTATTACACAGGCTTGAAGTCCATTCCTGCCACAATTCTTAAAAACGACTAGAGATGCAAGTGTAACATTTCCATTCATAAAATAGGCTTTTAAAGATTATTGCACCAAAATTCAAAAAGAAGGTATTTTCCTGTAGTTTTACAGTATCTAACCTAATTATTATATCCTCCATTATTCTACTATATGGGGACAATAAAACATTTTGTCTCTGAAAGTCCAAGATCCAGAAAACAGTAAAATTCATGAAGAAAACTAAGAATATGGCTTCATCTCCACAGCATATACCAAGCACAAATTGATGCAGTTTTGTACATCATGCAGAAAGGTATTTCTACTAAAGATATGACTTCCAGACATGATTTAGAGAGATGAAGGAGAATACCATGCATAATGTAACAAATGTGGTACATTTGCTTGGAATAAATGTAAATTTTTCAGAGGGAATATTCTAAAAAATGCCACTAATATGGAGAGTTCCAAAGTTAGTGTAGAGATGAAGTATCAAAATTATTCTCAGATATATTGTATAATTTATGATATCAGATACAAAATCAGCATTCAGGCTTGAGATTTTCTTTGCAATTATTATCAGGCTGAATTGGAAATGCAGGCTATTTATCATCACAAATCCTAGAGATCTTAGGAAACATGTTGATAAAAAGATAATCTTATAGTTGAGGAAAATTTATAAAGTAAGGATGGTGATATGTCAAAGGCCAATAGTTCACAATTACTTCAGTAAATTCAGAGTGATCTTTAATATTTTTTTCATCTTTAATTATGTTTCTCTAGTTTTTGCTAAATCATGACTGCTTATGCTTTTTGACACATAAACATTCATTTTAGGATCTGCTTGGAAGCTGGTTTTTCTAGACCTGTCTTTTTATTTCCAATATGAATTGGTACAACACATAAACAGGCTTCACTGCAAATTTGCAACTTTACAGAACTTTTGCAAAATTTGTGATGAAAAATACCAGTGAGCTATTTATTCAGCTTTAATTCATGTAAATTAGATTGTTAATTAGCATTTTATGGTTATTGGTTATTATAGGATATTTTTACCAGCTCTTCTTTGGGTGTTTATCCAGTTGAGCTACATGCTGAATACCTAAACTGTATGATGTAATTTCTGTTCTCTTGAATAATCCAAGCACACACACATATATGTACTTATGTGTACTAATTTCTCTCTATATACACCTATTTATAGATGCACTGACATTTATATGTACATATACCGCTACACATACATTTATATGCATTTATGCATTCACACAGACACACATATAAACACACACACAGATTAGTGTCATGTCTGCTAGTATCAATCACTACTTCTTGTAAGGAAAAATATTTCTCCATCCAATTACAATATCTACCAGTCCCTAGATTTATTTTGCATTAGAATGGTCCCAAAAGAGCTGACCTTTTGCGGGAATTTGCAAAAATCAGGAGTCAAGATACTCAAATCAAGATATGATTAAGATTCATCCAAAACACTATGGGTCTTCTTCCCTGGGTGCTGACTCACTCAGTATCCTGTGCTGTAGGGATTCCTCTTGCCATCCAAACTAGGACACCCTTCTCAGGTGAAATGCACACACGGAAATGCATGAGAAGTTTAAGGGGAACTGGCTTGCTTCCACGATATGCACTGTGTAAGACACTTACCTTGCCTTTCTGCTTCCTTTGAAATGTCTTGCACGAATCCTTTTTTCCCGGTTTATGTGCCATCCTAAACCCAAAGCATTTGCATTTTTTAAAGACACTGCAGTCAGGCAGGAGCACGCCCTGAGAACCATAACCCCCACAGTAACTGCACACTTCTCTGGCCTGACAGATCCAGCCCATCAAACGTACCTCTGCCTAAAATGAATGCTTCCCTTCCCCATCGTTAAGTCCATGCCTCAAATCAATGCACATATATTAATTATATGAACAAATAATAAAATCAAGTAAATATTTTAAAAGCAAACCTGGTATCCAGGCTAAGAGAGCTGAAATGGGCAGCATCCTCACTAGGCCTGGGGCAGGACATGTGCAGCATACTGCCCTCAAAGGCAGAGAAGGGTGCATGCCACTTCTCTCATGACTTTTCTGTTCTGCATGCCTGCTAGGTGGTCTGAGGGAAGCAATGAGGAGATGTGCCTCACAAGACAGGAGCAATTAGCCTGATTAGGCTGATGTACAGCCTGCCCCCATACTCGTGAATGGGCAGTGGAGCTCGACCCTCTGCACAGGTAGGCAATGTGACAGGTTTCTGGCATGGCAGTGGCCCGTGCTTTCCATCTGGTCCGCCTCCAGCCATGCCTGGGTTCTGTAGTCTGAGGTCCCAGTACCATCTCGAGCCCAGCACCAGTTCCAGGCACTGGTTTGCACGTGCCCACCCTGAGACGGACCTAACAACACAAACATGGCTAGCTCTGCAGCTCTTGTCCTCAGTGCCAGAGGACTGTCCCAGCATGTTTCACTTGCTGGTTCTGATTGCAGCTCTTGGACCTACTTGTGCTTTTTGCATTCAACCAGCCCAATACCCATCACATTTAACAGGGATATGCCAGCAACCTTGTAGGATTAGTTGTCAGTGGATCTAGAAAGCTATATGTCTGCTGGGTAACTGGTAATAAGACCAAAAATATGAAGTAAAGGAAAGGAGAAGAGTTGTCTCCCTCTCACATTACACACGTTACTTAGTCCTTTCCAGCAAAGTGGAAGAATTATCTCAGTTTTGCGTTTCAGGTACACAGCTTCCCCAAGTTATGGGATAAATTCAGCCATGTATGACTTATATGAGGGCAGCTCTCCACCCTGTCCTTCAAAGGCAGGATAGTACAGCAGGAAGATAGCTAAAAAGCAAAAACTGACCACAGCAGCAACAGAAAAATTTAGGAAAGGTAATGGCGTTTATAGAAAATTGTGTAATATATGTCCTTCAATGAGAGATATATGATCACAGAATCACAGAGCATTCTGGGTTGGAAAGGACCCACAACAGCCATCAGAGTCCAGCTCTTGGCTCTGCAGCTGCAAGAATCCATGTAAGTTGCAATGTTGTCCACTTTCATGACATCATTCTGCATCTTGTGATGTTTAGTGCTGTTTTCTTTCTTAAAGCTCACAACTGAAGTGATTACCTGACTACATCAACTTAGTTATAAAAAAACAGGCAAGAACATAATCCTGAATGCAAAGAAGAGTTTAAAACTTAACACATATTTCCCTCAATCAGACAAAATATGTCAAATCATAAAACAAAAACTTGTGTTTTTTCATAATTGGTTTTAGTACCTTGATTTGTAGGACGATTTATCATGTGAAAGTGAGCAATCCTGGCACTTCCCAAAGACACACCCACCCATTCTTGAGTGCCAAGCCCAGTCCAGGGAAGTACAGAGTCTGAGACAGGCTTCCTCAGGCTACCCTAAAATCTTTCCTAAAACTATTTCATATTCCCAGAAGTTTCCTTCCGGACTCTGACTCTAGTACATACAAAAGCAGTGTTCCTTAGAAGTGCAAAATTTCTGATTGGCCTTATCCTGGGTTTGCCTTATTAAGAAGCAAAAGTATAAACATGTCTGTACACTGTAATAAAAGTGCTGTCTTTTAATAGGTGTAAAAAATGTGCAGGGGTTTGCAGCTTTTTCCATTTTTACCTCCATGCTGACTACATGTCCCTGGTTAGTCTTTCCAGTGCATATTCGATATTTCTAAGCTATGTTTTCTCTTACATATCTCAGATAGTACAGACAACAAGACAGTCTTCAAAATTTAATCAATAAATCTCAAAAATCTGACTTCAGACCAGCAACAGAAAGCTGCAGCTTAAAAGTTTGAAAACACCGGAATTAGCCTTATATAAGATCAATGTCCTAAGAGGATTCTATAAACACAGAGTTTATGATTAAGTGTTAAGACAAAGGGAAGACATACCCATTTGCTGGCTTTCAAATGTATGTTACCTGCCTCCCTTTTGTATTGCTGTATGTCTACTCAGTTCCCAGAAACCTACCTAAAAATACACTTTAAAATTGCATCTATGTTAAGACCACAGATAGCAAGTCATGGCTCGCTCCGAGCTAAACCAGATGACTAATGACTCTTCAAAATGGAAGTTTTTAATGGAAATGCATTTCTGAAAAAATGTTGACCCCTTAAACACTGGAAGCACCACAAGTCTTGGAGTGTAGCCTGACTGAAAGTCTACTGAAGCCAGTGTAGAGGTATCTATTAATCTGAATGGCCTTTGTACCATACCTTTAGGGTTATCTCTTTATATATAGCGGAGAAGTAAAAATGTTTATAGCAAATCCCTCTAAAGCACAGAGAGAACTTGTTACGAATCAGCTATTCAAAATCTGTACAGCTTAATCAGTAGCATTTTTTCTTTATGAATTTTCCCTTTGTAGGGGATGTGCATATTGCTTATGAGACAAAAAAATAACAGCTCTCTGCATCATCACTCCTTTTTTGCATTCATCTTACTTTACACATACTGCCACTCCACAGGGCAAGATTTCTGTGCAGGACATCCCCTCACTATGAGTGGAAATAAGAACTTATGCTAAAAGTGGATTTTTAAGAATATCTGAATAATATGCTGTTGTTCCCCACCAGTTCATACAGTGTGCTTACAACAACAGGGCCTAATATTTGTGTCTCAATAGAAAGTAAAGTGTAGGATTATTTTAGAGATGTATCTGAAGTAAAATATCCAGATTAGATGTCCTCTGGCAGGTTAAACTGGAAAATGTTAGACTGGCATCTGATGTTATCTTTTTTGCCTTTTGACCAGAAATGATTACACACTTAAAGCTTATCTATGAAAACCTGACAGAAGGTAGAAACCAGATACCTGACGACAGCATCAGTTGATAAAAAAGAGCAAAAAAAGAGAGAATATTGGTCCAAAGTAACCCTGGGAAAAGTGAAACTGCCCTGTCTACACATAAGTTCTGACTGCTGTGGCTTCAGTATATATTAATCAGCTGAAATAAGTACACCAAGAAAATGAATTCTTTTTTCTTTCTTAAGAGAATTATATGGTCTTCATGTATGTCAAGACTTGAGGTAGCTAGCTAAACTAGTTAAATTTCTCAGAAATTTAGCAAGGAGCCACAACTGGAGTCTATGGAAATTCCACCTCTACAGCAACTGATGCTTTCAAGTTCCACCTCCCAATGTTCTCAAACTCTTGAATTTTCTCCCAGTATTCTATTTCAGTCATTTTTAAATGAAAAAAAAAAAAAAAAAGAGAAGACATAAAAAAAGAGATACCTTTTCTTCTCCCATCTCTGTCCATTAAATGTCTGATTCTAATTTAATGCAGTGATGTTGAAGGTCTTTGAAATTCAAAGATATGTTTCTCTTTCCATCCCTAATGGGATAATAGCACATACTAATGCACATGCATTTGTTCTTTTAGTCACAATTTCATAAGAATTGCAAGTTGCAAACATTATCGCTTTATGATTATTGTGCAATTAGACAAAAGACACACAGAGACAGGCAAATAGAGGACAGAAGATGATGATATCCGATAACGTAAGATTCTTTTTCTCTAGACTACACAAAATTCCATTTATAGTTCACATATTGAGCAAATTCACCCTTTCAAAGAACTCCAAAAACAAATATTATATATGGCACTACTTATGTTGCTTTTTTGCCCTCTCCTTAAACCCTTCACCTGACGCACAGCAAAAAGAAAGCATGATGTCCTAGTATAGCCATGTAAAATGTACAATAACTTATTTTAAAAAGGAAGCACTTAAATGCTAGCAAGCACCAGTGATCTGCTTCGAAGCTGTCATGAAAGGACACTTTAGACATTAGAGTGCATTATTGGGTAGTAATAGTAAATGGCTTTATAAAATCTCACTGGTCATTATTGCCATTTCATAATTCTCTTTCCTGTTTGCAAAATGGATAAATGAGCATTTTCAGGCTCTCAGAACAAATAGTATAAATCAAAATTGATAAAATAATTTTAAATAGTTTTCACTTTAAAGAAGCATTGTTTGGATCTACTGCAACACTCCAGCTATATGTAAGCACAGCATATCTTCTTGTATGTTATTGAATTCAGCTTACTGCAAATTAAAACTGGAATAACCTTTTTTTACTTTTTCCAACTCATTGCATTGTATGAAGCTCAGGAATTTGACTCATAGATAGTTGCACCGTGTAGGAATTTGTCACAGCCCATCGTGTTTCATCTCCGTCTCTATGCATTCATGAACTGTACAGACTTCAAGGGATACTCACATGTATCACTTTTCTTACAACTGAAGCACAACCCCTGTAATGCTTAAAAATACATTTAATAGAATACCTTTCCTTTGCACTGAGTGTAGCCCCTGGAGTGCAGTTTGGGAACAGGATTTCACATATGCAATGGTTTATCCAAATGGCAGCCTATGCACCTATCTCTCAATCACATATGCCTGTCCTTAAATGCACCATAATGCAAAAGCACATAAATCTAAGTCCACTGCATCATTTGTTTATGTGCTTCAGGGTGCCAACAAGGTTTGCCCTTAGAAGGAGGAAAGCCATGAAGATGGGAATCTGCTGTGATTATCATCTATGAGTGGAAGGTATGGTATGGTATGGTATGGTATGGTATGGTATGGTATGGTATGGTATGGTATGGTATGGACCAAAATAGCCTTATGTTTGCTCAGCAGGAATGGGGTGTGCTGAGGTTGGGAAATACAGAAGGCTGGCATGCCCTTCTTAATTTTCCCTCACACCTCTAGTAGTGCTCAAAAAAAATCTTTATTAGAGAAACTAAGACAGACTCCACTTTAACGGTGAAATCCTCTCCCCAAAGTACTCAAGGGGAAGATCTGTCTTTAACTAAATCACCAAAGCCATATTCAAGATACTAGAATTAGTCACAACACACAGAAAAAATGCTTCTAGGATTTAATTTCAAAGCATTTTCCTGCTCGAAAGAAACAATGCCAAACAAAAATGCATGAAAAAACTCCCCCAAACCTCAATAAGAAGGAAACTTAGAAGAAGATTAGTGAAACATTGCTCTTTCTGCCCAGTGTCAGAGACTGGAGCTCCCGAGAGCTCGCTGCACTCAGTGATGGGCAGAGTGGGACGCTGCCTCTGCTGCAAACACGAACAGCTTCTCTCAGAAGGAAGCGCAGATGATTAATCAACTTGATATTACCCGAACTGATTAAACAATGAGACGTCCTGGGGTTTTGCTGTCTGTCCTGATGAGTGCTCATCATAACTATTAGTACAAAACCCCAGCATGTCTCCCCTGGGAGTAAACTACCTTCTAATGTTTTTCCTCTAAAGATTAATTCCATTGTTATGGAACCTGTGCATAAAGGAATTATAAACTAATCATTAGTAATTTTCAAACAATTTGACCTTTCCAGCTTTGACTGGTGGAGTGTTTTTGGAAGAGGTCTTGTTCAGTTTGCCTTATTCACATAAGCTGGTTTACTTAGACAAATAGAAAAGGGACTGATATGTTTGCAGTACTGTGCTCATTTCAAAAGCAGACAAAGTGGATATTTTTAAATGAACTTCATTTTTATTTTATGAAGTAATGTTTAAAGGGTTAACAACTGTGGAAACCATGAAAACCTTTACTTTGTTCCACCAAATGACCTAAACCTCTGTCTAACGTGCAATACAATAAGCTCTCTCTCTGAAAGTTCCCATTAAATGTGACTGTTACCTGCAAAAGGAAACAAATTTTTTTAACATGCACTCAGATGTTAAACAGTGCATTTGTCTCATGTCAATAAATAATTTCTAAAGTTGGATAAAAATCAAGTCATTCTTGAAAGGCATGTTCTCTGCACATTTAAAAATGGTTTCCCTTGCCTATAAGTCTGGGTTTTAACATGATTACTGGTCTGTTTATATGGCAATTATTCAGGTGCAGAGAGCAAGCATGAATAAATTATCCTGGAATTCTTCTTTTAGGAGGAGGCTCCAACTTTCTACATTCCAGTATATCCTCATAGCCATTACCAAATATCAACATTCCACCTTGCAGCAAGACCATTCACAACTTCCCTACATCCCTGCTTGTAAGAAAGATTCAACCTGACTGAGACCAAAGGCAGGAAAAGGCAATTACTTCTAACTTTGTATTCAGGTTTCTGCCCTGCCTCCGCCCCCCCTCAGCCACCCCCCCAACCCCAATTTCCAGTGATAGCAGCTCTAAAATGCTTAACAGCTTTGTCAGCTTAAAACAAATTAATATCCATTTAAATTCAGATGTCTAGTTTCAAAAGTGGGAAATATTTTTTTATTCTATTAAATCTGCCAGTCCCCAGGGAAAAAAGTTTTAAAATAGTCGTATGCATGAATTTTGACTGGATTCATCAATGAGTGTTCTACCATGCACATCCTCTGGATATATTCTAGGTTTCTTCCTTTCTCCAAGTTTTTCTGATATGTATGCAGGTCAGAGCAAACAGATCCATGAAAAGTCCAAGCCCTTGAGCACAAAGGACACAAAGAGCAGCTGTCCAGCTTCAACCCTGCAGGCATAATAGCAGTAGACTCGTGATTCTCAGCGCTGCAGTTCCCCACAGGGACATACATCCCCACACAAAAGCTTGCAAGGCTTTTTTTTTTGCTTTTTTTGCCTTTTTTCTTTTTTTTTGGTTTGTTGGGTTTTTTTCTCTGTTTTAAAGGTGTGCACTAGCTTAGAGAAATGACATAATAGGGCCCACTCACATTCAGTCCTCACAAACTACCACATACTCAGATAACAAATAAATACAAGGCAAGTTCTAAAACTTATTTAGGCTCAGAATTCTGCTGATGTCTTTCTGGGTTATTTATAGCCATAAATATTCCTAAATCTTTGGAAGTATCTATTTGTTAATTTTCCTGGTAAGCACCTAAAATGAACTCATATTTCTATAGCCTATATAAAATGGATATCAGCTTGGCACACTGATATTTGTAATCACTGTTGTTTAGATGCTTACACTCTTCCTCATTTTACATAATTGCGTCTAAACACCTACACATATTTAGGGTGGTGAACGTCATATAATCAAAATGTTTGACAAAACACATTCTCCCCATCCCTCCCAAAATACTCTCATAAACCTGAAAATATACTCATGGTGGCTAACAATTCAATATAGGCAGGGTTTTAGGCATCAACAGCAATACCTTTTTTTTCTTTTGTTTCACAGCTACATTTTAATCTTTTAGAAAAACCTGTGGTAAAACTTGACATCTTAATTTCCATTAGAGCCAATGGAAATTTTGCTCAAATGTGGAACACAACCTGCACTTTTCAAACTGTGCTGATGAAGACCAATGGCCTACACTGTATTTCTGAAGTGCATTTGAAAGCTATGTAAGAAAAGCCAGACTATTTCCACAGACATTAACTGTACATGAGTCCATTGAAAAGTGTTATGATAGCCGCAGTTCAAGAAAGGCTGACAATCTTATGACTATAGAACTACGTTTACAGTTTGTAGAAAAAACAGATAAACCAAAGTTACCCAAATTAAGATATCTGTTCTGTCTCCTCAAAATAAAATAAATTTAGAGATACTTTTTTCCATTAAAAAAAAGCTTTTAGAAGTGTTACGTTTATTTCAAACCTCCATTCCACAAAACAAGTTCCTTTGATTGTATTGCTGGCAATTTAAAATACAATTTTTAATTAATCTTTTAACATATAATTTTATAAGGTTTCTTTCAATTGCAATTGCAAATTTTTAAAGCTGTGAATAGGGCCTTTAAAAAACAAGCTACTACACAAGTTTCTCTAGAAGCCAGCAATTTCAGCTACCTATGCAGTAGGTAACTCACACTCAGCTTAAAAAAACAAACTTCAAAATCCACCCATGTCCCCTGCCTGTCCCACAAACAGTGAGATTTCATTATTTGTTTGTTTTGTAAGCAATAAAATCTATTAGCAGACAAGGTATTGCAATTGCCAGTACATCAGTATGAGTAGTTTAACTTCAGATGCTGGTTGACTTGGGATGTCAAAGCTCCCAGGGTTGTTGGGAGCCAGGCATTAAAAGAACAGATACAATCGTAAGCCCAAGTGTTAACAAAGACTGTTGGCATCCCAGAGGAGATTAGGTTGCTGATCTTGTAAGGATCAGCTACTTACTTAGTGATGTTTACACTGACATTGATGTAGTGACATCCTGATCTAATTACATGTCAATAAACCACAGTTCTGATGCCCTGAGAAGATCAGAAGAGGATTACAAGAACTCCGCTGCCAATCTTTACAGCCTAAGGAGGCAACCCTGTGATTTAATTACCATGAATTCAGTAACTGTAAAACTATTGTTTTAAATTGGGCAATTCTTTTGATAATTAGATTGCATCCCTCCCTATAACTATCACCTCTAAATTTTCCAAAATTCTGCATCCAATTCACTGCCTAAGCAAACACTCTGGAAACTTGTTTTGATGTCTCCATTTCATTTTTAAATGTGCATCATTATTTTCATGTTCACTGTCACAGTACCAGAGAGTAACTTCAGGACTATGTTAACACCGGTGTGGTGTGTTGACCTTGGCTGGATGCCAGGTGCCCCCCAAAGCTGCTCTGTCACCGCCCTCTGCAACTGGACAGACGAGAGGAAATATAACGAAAGGTTTATGAGTTGAGATAAGGACAGAGAGAAATCACTCAATGGCTACTGTCAGTGGCAAAACAGACTCAGCCTGGGGAAATTAATGAATTTATTGCCAGTCAAAATCAGACCAGGAGAATAATAAATCAAACAAATCTGAAAAACACTTTCACCCACCCCTCCCTTCTTCCTGGGCCCTACATCCTCCCCCCACAATGATGCAGAAAGATGGGGAATGGGGTTTACGGTCAGTTCATCACATGTTGTTCCTGCCTCTGCTCAGGGACAAGAGTCGTTCCCCTGCTCCACTGTGGGGTCTGTCCCAGGGAGACAGTTCTCCATGAACTTCTCCAGCATGAGTCTTTCCCATGGGCTACAAACTGCGCTAATGTGGGCTTCTTTCCACAGGAAAAGCCTGCTCCAGCATGAATCTTCCACGGGGTCACAAATCCCCCCGGGAAACCTGCTCCAGCATGGGCTCCTCTGTCCATGGGTCCACAGGTCCCTGCCAGGAGCTTCCCATGGAGTCACAGCCTTCTTGTGGACATCCACCTCCTCTAAAATGGATCTCTTCCATGGACTGCAGGTGGATTTCTTCTTTCCCAAGGTCGTCCATGAGGCTGCAGGGGCAGAGCTCTCACCATGGTCTGCACTGTGGACTGCAGGGGAACCTCACTCCAGCACTTGGAGCACCTCCTGCCCCTCCTTTTCCATGGAACCTTGGTGTCTGCAGGGCTATTCTTGTCACATATTCTCACTCTGCTCTTCTCTGAGCACAATTACTACTGCACAATAACTTTTTTTTCTTCTTAAATGTGTTATCCCAGAGGCTCCACTACTATGTCTCACTGGCTTGGCCTTGGCCAGCATCACATCCATCTTGGAGCTGGCTGACATTGGCTCTGTTGGACATGGGGAAAGCTTCTGCCAGCTTCTCACAGAAGTCACCCTGTAGCACATTTCCCTTCTTCCCCCCCCCCCCGCCAAATCTGCTTACGCAAACCCAATACAATCAGAAGAGTTGATCATCTCCTTGATGCCAACAGCACTGGGTGACCTGTGCTGCAGTGTTAGGGATGGTTGTTACCACTGAGGGAAAGGCAGAGGTATCATTTTCAAGGCAGAAAAATGTAACTTTGCCTAAACAGCTGGGAAACTTCTTGACAGCTTTGCTGTAAATATGAGAAGAGTTCAGATCTGTAGAAAAAACACAAATTCCTCTATGCATCACACTAGGAGTGGGGCTAGTACCCACTTTTAAGTACTTTCAGCTAAGAAAAATACAACTTAATCAGTCCAGAACTACTTTTTTCATCTAGTTATTATTGTGCTTTGATGGCTTTATTAAGTAAGATTTGATAAAGGGAGATGGATGTAGAGTTTCCCTTATCTTTGGATTTTAAGTAACTGGAATTGCTAGTGTTATTGAGTCATAAATTAATTCCTTACCCTTTCTAAAATCTCAGAAGGAGCTCACTCTGAGCATTGTGTCTTCCTCGCTCAGGTGGGATTTTGCTCATGGTTTTACTAGAAAAGGCAAACTTCTAAAGTATTATTGAAGTACAGGTAGGATCCTGTAGCACAGAATCCTCTTCCAGGACAGAGTACTCCCAGACGTTTTGCGCAACAACAAGCTGGATATTTTACCTGCTTCATTTCTTAAGCCCTGGGAGGGGCTGCTAGAATTGGGGGAAAGAAACCCAGCTGGTTTTGCACAAGTAATCTTCCTAGAGTTTTGGAATTTAATTTTTGTTTAAAAAGGAACGCACTCTATTCTGTCTGCCCTGTTCTGCCTGGCAGGTTGAACCAGATGATTTCCAGCTCTGCTCCTCCAGCCTTGCCTACTACTTTCTCTAGTGTCTTTTTTCATCATTTTATTCACTCTTCAAGTAAACTACTGGGTAGTGATGCATGAAGTTTTCATTATGCTATCCAAAGGTGCACAGCTATTTCATACTACTGGAAAGGACACAATCTTGAAGAGCAGTTGAGTAACTTACAAGTCTAAGCCCCACTTTTATAAATGACTCATGCTCTTTGAAAGTCAATGTTGTAGTGCCTTTCTGTGGGAGATGACAGCTTTCAAACATTTCCTCTGATGCAATAAACTGAAAATAAAGGAGGTGTTTTTTAATGGTAAGCTTTTGAATGAGGAAAGCACTTGGGGGGATATGGGTGACAATGAAAACTGACTCTCAGAGTGTTTCAGTGATTTTGCAGATACATTTTTTTTACAGAAATAGACTCTAGTGTGACCTAAACTTGATTTTATATAAATCATGTTACAGATAAAACCATAAAGGAGAAGTTTCAACCCTGATAAATTTCTACTGGCCTCATTCAATGCACACCAGGGATAAACATGCACCAAGTTATTTCAGTGCAAGTAGGTGAAATAACGACTTTCCATGAAAAATTCCATTCCACATACCTACAGCATGTTCTGTGTCAGTAGTAAAAACATGAAGCCCTTAATGCTTTCATCTTCAAAGCCCACTGCAAACATTAGTTAACAGGAGAAACCCTCACAAAAGGACAGCTGATGAAGAAACAGAAATTCCTTGGAGTAGACAGATTTTGTTGTATATCAAATGAACTTTTATAAACTCAAAAATTTTGAATTTTTCAATTCATAGAAGACTGCAAAAAGAAAATATTTCACTGCAAGTGTATCTAAATTTCGTTAATGTAATATACTGCAAGGACAAAAGACCTCTAGCAAAGGGTGCTTTATATCTTCCTGACCACAAAGCTCTGGTGCTGCAGGAGACTAATCTGTGTGCACTGGTCAGCAGCACATGTATGCTCTTACTCATCTTTCAGCACGGACCTGCTCTCTCACCCAAGACACTCAGTCAGCTTCACTTCAAGCAATCGGTGTGGCTGCTCTCACTACCCTCTAAAGACTCACGGCTAATTTTAGCCCCTAAAGGAACTTAAGTCCTAAAAGCAATAGTTTCAAATTCCACCTTAATTACAGACCCAAAGTGGCTGATGTGGATGTCTGCTCTCCTCTGAGGGTGTCTGCTTCTCTGTTTGAAATTAATAACCTGCTTATGGTCTTCCCTGAGACTTTTGTGGGTAAAACTGGTGTGCTTTGGAACTAAGAGCTGTTCTAGACTCATTGTAAAGACACAGTAGACCTGGGGGAAAGCCATTCATGTACAGTCAGAAAATAACCAGCATAAAAAAAGACTGATGGCATAGTAGTGACTCAGTATTTAGTTCACTGCCCGAACCCTAGAATATCTGTTTTCAACTCGTTTGATTCAAATTGGAAATGTGAATAAAAAAGTCTATTTACTTAAAGAAAGGAAAAGAAACCACCTCAGCTTGAAGGAAGAATTGTATTGAACTTGGAGAAAAGCATTTAACTTCTAAAATTTTTCAACCTCATAAAATTCCAGTTTGGCAAATACCAAAATGTAATGGTTTTCTGTACACACACCCAAAAAAAAAAAAAATCTGGGAGAAAAGTGACATCTTTAAGAGCTGGTGGAGAAATTGCAAAAAACCCTCATATGCTGCAGTATGCACAATTTTTAGCTCTGTGTAACCATATAAATCCTGTTTAATATCACAGAATACTCTCCAATACTTCTTACCACACCTCAGTGGAGGGCTGGTAACATGGAGCTGTAGTTTTTCCATTCCTTCTCATCCTCACCACAGTATGAATTCCTGCATCTAACACGTACTTTTTTGGAGTTTTCCCATGAGGAAAGGGAGCTAAGCTAACAACCTACCTTTTCCCAGACACACAGAAAAAAGTTGCAATGGATATGTTTAATTATCACCAATGACAATCTAATTAGCTTCACTGTCCCCCACAACTGAGAACTTGTAGCAGATACACAATGAAGAACATGAATGTGCAGGGAGTGTAATGGTGGTAGAGACTCCATCAAAAAGGAACATCATTTAAAAGGCTAATATACCACATTAAGCTCAGAAGCTGAACCCTGATCTAAATTCTGGGCTCAATATATCCATTTGTCTAATTTCCTCGCTTCTGAAATTAAGCATTATATAAATGTGTCGTAGTGCTCCAGTTGTTCATCTCTTAAGAAACGAAAAGCTCTGAGTCTCATTCTGCATATTTAAAGAAAAATAAATTGCAGCTGAGAGATATAGGGCTGACTGAAGTTGGATTCAGTGTTTATCTAAAGTGGGCCTCCTTTCACCGTGACATGGGCAGCATCAGGATACAGCCTACATGGTCCCCAGCTCCTTCAGTACACAAAATGAGAACAGTGAAAACAGAGCATCTGCTTAAGGGTTTTTTGACACTGCAGATTTAGTTTGCTCTGTAAGATTATAAATTTTGGTGAGGTTTTTCTCCATTGTGTGCTACAGGATATTACACAAAATTACTATGCAAGTGAAAAAAGCATACTTTTTTGTAACCTCAAGTAACTACAAAGCCTGTTGTAATCATGGCCACTGCTACCACAGAAACGGCTTGTCAGTTCTTAGGCACATAACTTCATGGGGTCTTCTAGAAAGTGAGAGAGCTTTACAATTCTTGGGAGAAACACAGTAGATTTCAATTAATACTGTCAAGATTTACCACAGTCATGGTTCTAAATCGTTTTCCATCAACACAAGTTACAATGCTTATTAGCCAAGTCCTCCTAGCCTGTGCAATGAGCTATGCAATGACGATGCTTAGGAATTTAAGTGTCAGTCTTTCAAAAGGGACCTTGAAGCAGCTCTTTCACTCACACTGTTGCAGTTTTAGGATTGCAGGGACAGTGACTGTCCTGGTTCTGGCCAGGACAGGGTTAATTTTTTGCAGTAGCCAGGATGGGGCGTGGCTAGGACCCAGAGGTTATTCTATATCACCTCAGGTCATTTTCCAGGGATGAGGGAAGGGGTCCCTCCTAGGTCAGGTATCACAGCAGAGGGAGCGGTTGTGTCTTTTTGGGGGTGAGCACTCATGTGCGAATAGTTTGTTTCTTGTACAGTCTGCTATTAGCATTGTTGCTGTTATTGTTCATTTTAAAAGTCTGATTGCTCTGATTGTTTTTATCTCAGCCTGTGATCTTTGCCTTTTGTGCCTCCAATTCCCCTTTCCATCCCACCACAGGGGGAAGCAAAGGGGGAGGGGGCAGTGAGCTATCAGTTCGTGGTTTGGAGTGTTTCAGTGGGAACACTAAATCGGGGAATATCACTCCTAAATCATGACAGCAACAAATTAAACCCATACAGTAGCAGCTGCTGTCTGCATCTTTGTTCCTTGTTTTGATTCACCAAGGGCAAATTGTGCCTGACAAATCTGATCACCTTCTACAGCAAAGTAAGCTGCTCGGTTGATGAGGGGTGAGAAGTGGGCATTGTCTACCTGGATTTCTTCAAGGCTTTTGACATGGTTTCCCACAGCCACCTCCTAGAGAAGCGGATGTGGTGTGGTCTGGACAAGTGGTCCATGCAATGGGGGGAACTGGCGGACAGGCTGCACCCAGAGGGTGGTGGCAATTAGCTCCTTTTCAAACTGGCAGTGTGTCACAAGTGGGGTGCACCAGGGATCAACAATGGGTCCAACACTGCTTAGTATCTTCATATGTTATCTGGATAATGGGGTCAAGTGTACCCTGACAAAGTTTGCTGACGATATTGAACTGAGAGGGGAAGTGAACACTTCAGAAGGGAGAGCCGCCCTGAAGAAAGACCTAGATAGGATGGAAGAGTGGGTTAACAAGAACCTTAGGAAATTCAACAAAGACAAGTCTAAGGTCTTGCACCTGTGAAAACTTAATCAAGGAGTGCAGCACAGGCTGGGACCTACCCAGCAGGGAAGATATTTGTGGAAAGAAACCTGGGGTTTCTGGTGGACAAGAAGTTCCATATTAGTGAAAGAGTGTGATTCTGTGGCAAAGAAAAGCCACCAGGATGCTGGGTTGGATCAATAGGGGCTTCACCAGGAGAGATAAAGGAGCCGTTATCCCACTGTACTCAGCACTCGTTAGGCTACACTTGGAGTACTGAGGTCAGTTTTGGCCCCTGCTGTATAAAAGACATGTGGACAGGTTGGAGAGGGTCCAGAGAAGGGCCACAAAGGTGATCCAAGGATTGAAAAGCCTGACATGTGAAAAAAGGCTGAGAGAACTGGTTTTGTCCAGTCTTGAGAAAAGAAGGCTTAGGGGAGACCTTATCACTGTGTTCTAGCTTATAAAGGGTGGCTTACCAAAAAAAAGGCAGAAACTTCCTTTTTACAAGAAGTCACATGGAAAAGACATGGAGTAATGGGTGCAGGTTACTCCAGGGGAGATTCTAACCAGACACAAGAGGAAAATTTTTCACAATGAGAATGATCAGCCGTTGATAATCTCAGTGAAGAGTTGGATTCTTTAACACTGGATTTGTCTGGACAGGGTGTTGGCCATCTTGTCTAGACCATGCCTTTACTGAGAACGTTTGGACCAGATGATCCTTGAGATTCCCTTCCAGACTGGTACTGTATGATTCTATGATTTTGCCTTAGTCCCTCCATTTCACAGGAGTTCTTCTTGTCTGTGAGGCATGCAATGCACGCTCTCAGATCCCACACCTCTCACTGCATTGTGTGCACAGGCAAGCAGCTCTTTCTTTTCAAGAACTTTCAGAGGTTTTTATTGAAATGCACTACTTCAGTATTTGTTGTTTTTGAATCAGTTTCAAGTATAAACCTACACTTGTTGGAACAATATAAATATAAGAAATACTGTTTTATCACCTCACACCTTGTTGCTAGCAATCAAAGCTCTGTTGAAATTAAATTGTAGTAGCTCATAAATCATGCATTGATGTGAACAGCTCTTGTTTGTATACAAAAATACAGAGATACCATTGCTGGCAATAATGTCAGTAACTCCTGACTCTTGGCCACTCCATAGAGATGGAGAGGAATCTTTTGACTTTTCAGGATGCCTTTGGCCCTCCCGACACTGCTTCACTGTTGGACACATCAACATTTAGAAACCCTGGTCTCCAGAAAGGATGTTTCATTGTAGAGGGGCTATGAAGAGGTAATCACATGCAATTGCACAATATCAAAATAGAAAACTACTGGGTGGGAGTAAATAAGAAATGTCTGCTTGTGCCCAGCTCCTTAGAGATGCTTGCAATTACATAAAAGAAGACTTAGGAGACAGCTCAAAACCAGAATCCTAGTGTTCCTCACCGTTCAATTGTTAGCTCTCACCTTAGTTCTGCCTACCCTTTTTTTTCCCTGAATGATTTCTCCTTGTCCTGTTGCTGGGCACCACTGAAAAGAGCCTGGTACCTTCCTCTTGACACCTGCCTTTGAGATATTTATATGCATTGATGAGACCCTGTCTGAGTTTTCTCTTCTCTAGACCGAACGGGCCCAGTTCCCACAGTATCTCCTTATAAGAGAGATGCTCCAGACCCCTCATCATCTTTGTGACCCTTCTCTGGACTCTCTCCAGTAGCTCCTTGTCTTTCTTGTACTGAGGACACCAGAATTGAACACAATACTCTAGATATGGCCTCAGTAGGGCCACATGGAAGAGCAGGATCACCTCTCTCGACCTGCTGGCCACACTCCTCCCAATGCCCCCCCAAGATACCACTGGCCCCCTGGTTGCAAGGGCACTGCCAGCTCATGGTCAATTTGTCATTCCCGGATACTCCCAGGTCCTTCTCTGCAGAGCTGTTCTGTAGGAAGTCAGTCCCCAGCCTGTGCTGGTACTTGGGGTTATTCCTCCCCAGCTGCAGGACCCTACACTTGCTCTTGTTGAACCTCATTATGTTTCTCTGTGCCCAAGTCTCCAGCTGATCAAGGTCCTGCTGAATGGCAGCACTGCCATCAGGAGTATCAGCCACTCCCTCAGTTTCACATTGTCAGCGAATTTGCTAAGGGTACATTCTATGCCTTCATCCAGCTCACTGATACACAAGTTGAATAAGACTGGGCCCGTTATTGATCCCTGGGGAATGCCACAGACTACAGGCCTCCAGCTGGATTCTACTCCACTGATCATGACCCTCTGAGCTCCGCCATTCAGCTAGCTCTTGATCTGCCTCACTGTCCTCACATCCCACATTTCCTGTCTTACCTGCAAGGATGTTATGGGAGACAGTGCCAAAAGTATTGCTAAAGTCAAGGTAGGCAACATCCACTGCTCTGCCCTCATCAACCCATCCTGTCATGCCATGCCATGCTATCAGGTTGGTCGAGCATGATTTCCTCGTGGTGAATCCATGCTGGCTACTCCTGATGACCTTCTTTTCTTTTAAATGCACTAGCCAGCAGGACTCTGTCAATACACAGCCATCACACATTTGTGCAAGCCTTTCCAAGTCTACTGAGAAACCAGAGCCACTTCTGCTGCCACACAACTCTTTTCTATCCGCAAGTCATTCCAGCAGAAACCCAAAAATACACCTCAATTCTAGAGAGACCTAGAGGTATAAAACAAATAACCTCTTCTTTTGAGCCCCTATTTCATTACCTTCTATCCAAGACTTCAATATCTTTTGCCCATTGTCGGTTCATCAACAATAATTCTTGTAAAACATGCTCTCAAAATTCTTAAGTAAGTCTTAAAATAAAAAGTTGTAATTTTGTAACTCATAACACTGATTTTAAGCTTTGAGACTATCTTCCAGGTCACATAATTAGACTTCCCCCCGGTTTTATATTTTTAAACAGTAAGAAATTACTTAGAAATAGATGCCCTCTATCCTAGTGGCTATTTCTGGAATGGTAGATCCTACCTTGGCAGAGAACTCCAAACAAAGAGGAAAAAGCCTGTAGAAGCAGAAAAGGCAGAACTCTGGAAATAATCTGCTACCTTCTGCATCGCCTGTAAAAAATCCCACCACAACATGGCAGCCACAAAACAACATCCACTGCTAAATGGGCAAAAGTCTACCCCAAATGAATGCTGACATTGAATTGAGGTGTCTTAATTAGGGTTGTAGCTGTCCCTGTAATATATGGAAAGAAAAAATGGTGTAAGGGGATGATTCAGTTAATTTAAGACCTGAATCACTTTCTGGAACGGTACATTTTTCTCCACTGCATAAGAAGGAACATTGCCTTAAATTAGGTAAGTCAGCTGCGTGCTAAATTTAAATGGGATGAATGTTAGCCAAAAACCCCATCTGCATTAAGTAGCTGGGCCAATATTCAGCTCATCTACTTCTTTAGGAACTGATAGACTAGAATACACTGAGGCATCAAACTGATGATACAAAGGCATGTAAATACCTGCACAGGGCCTCCCAACCTCTTCTTCCGTAGGACTTATGTATGGTTTCTGCTGCTGCCCAGGAAAAGAATAGTCAAAGTCTTTCCTAAGTAAATAATTGCAGAAAACAGAGGCAGAGAATAACAGAAGAAATATTTTCATAACTGCAACAGAAGGCCATAGAATTATGTAAATGAGAACTAATTTACAGGGAAAAAAAGTATAAAATATTCCTGTATCAGATAAAAACATTTTCTTCTGTACATACAATCTTCATCTCAATTTGACAGGACTGCAAACCCTCATTGACTGCTCTGTGCATAAAACTGAGCAACTGAAACTTTTCCCTGCTAAGTCTCCTTTTCCAGGAAGGAAGACGATGGGGATAAAAGAAAGATAAAAAAGCATCCACAGTGATTCCTTTAAGAGAGAAACAAAGCAAAATGGTCTGGGAAAACAGATTTTTTCACAAGCTGAGGATATGCTGCACTACGTCCAGCTACTAACATACAATTAAGGCATTGTCTCTGTAGCAACAAGCAGAATGGGAATCTTCCTAAGCAAGAAGAAGCCTGTTTACACCTTTTCTTATTCACAGTCTGCTTTTGCTTGTGGTTGTATATTTTTTTATGGTTCAATATTTACAAAAAGACTACAAAATTAAAAGAGATCCCACAGTTACAGAAGACAACATAATTATAAGGGTCAACTTGATAAGACATATAATCTTCAGAAACCTGCAGGTTTGCCTAATAAAATATTTATATCAGTCACCGTAGGACATCAAGTGAAAGCAATGGAAATGAATTCCTCAGGTGTAACTTTTCAGTATATGTGAAATGTCAAAGAAATATTGTATTTGGGGGGATTTTCAGAGGAAGCCAGTATTTTTTCTCTTTTTCTTCCTTACTTGACATAATTGCAAATTAAGTTAGCACTCTCTCTGAAGCATATTGATTTATTTCTTATTTTACTCTCAAGGGATTGTTGTTTATATACTCCACATATATACAGTTGATCATAAATTTGTATAAAACAAGTGAGTCTCTACCATTTTAAGATCAATATTCTCAGCTACAAGCAAACCTCAATGTGTATAGTGGAGAACACTAATTTTTGTGCAACCATGGGACAGTTACAAGAGAAGCAGAATAATGAGATCATACATTTAAGCTTTACGCTTGAGTGAAATAATAAGGATCTACTTTCAAATTTAGATTTTGAATTTAACCCTATATACATATCTTTAAAATATCTTAGGATCAGCTCTTCAAAACTGGAAATATTAGTAAAAAGATGAAAGAAAATAAAGATAACGGGACTAGTAGAAAAACAGGGGAGGAAAGAAATATTAGTATCAAGCATGGACCTGAGAATAGATACATCATTTTTAGGGAAAGGCAGGGAAGAAGCAAGCAGATTGCTGTGAATCCAATTGAAAGATAATTCTAAAAACTACATCAAAGTAACTTAATATCAGGTTGTAAAATTGCATTGAAAATGCTTGCTGCAGTATCTAATACAGCAACATCTGTTTTCTTGCAATAACACTATGGCATTGAAGGCAAACAGGAGCTTCTGACTTCTCTGTTCAAGTGTGCTAGCAGAAACCAAATTTTAGGGTCTACTTTTGAAAAGCCGGACTTCCAGCTATCTAAGACATATTGGAAGAAATTATGGATAAGTTTCTGAAAGGAATAGTTCATAAAGAGCTTATTGTAGAGTGGTGCAATAAAACACAGGAGTAATTTAAAACCAGTGCTAGGCTTATGAGAATTTTAAAGACTGAGGGTAGGGGCGTGGTTTTCATAGAAGGTATCACCAGACTCAGAGACACATAGAATAATGAATAATAAAGAGAAATCTCTTAGCAGATGGTTCTGAATGATCTAAACAGAAGCAAAGGAGGCATTTGGATGAAAAGACAAGGATTTCACAGGTGGGAAGTTAAGAATGGGGCTCACAAACTCTTTCTGTGGTTGAACACCGTGAATGATGTGGTACAGCAAGGGCTGACAGAGACAAAATCAGATTCACACCCCCTCTTTCGTGTGTATGTGTGTGTTTGTTTTTAAGAAATACTGTTCTAGAGTAGCACAGACCCATTACTATCCAGGCACAAATCTTTACAGAAGTGTCTTTTGCAACTTTCTGTTTTGTGCTGAGACAAAAGAAAAAAGCAATCAGTGATGAGAAAAGAGAAAATCAGCCAGCTCAGTTTTACAAGTGTCACTGCTGAGCCTCTTTCTGGGTGGTAAGAATTATAGTGCACTTCTCTTCTGGTATGTTTCGAAATATAATTACAAATTAATTACTGTATGACAATAAACAAGCAGCTACAGTACACAGCATATTTACTGTACAGAGCTTTATTCCATCTCTCTAGTACTCCAAACAGGTGTTCAGTGTTACCTACAGCTAGAATTGGGGCTACAAATCAGCATGAGATTCATCAAAACGGATCCCTGCCACTTCACACTATTACTCCAGCAGATATAATTCATACTGCTCAGCAGTGGAAGCATTATGTGCACCTTCCCCCAGCCTCTTTCTCCCTCCTTGCAAAAATGTCAAGAGAGACAGAGAGAGAATATCGAAGGAGATCCTGAGTGTCAATGAAATATCCCACGGTGCTGAAGACAGAGGAAACATTGGCAAGCTGCTTTAATAAGGGAACTCTGTTGCACATATCCAGGCCCTAAAAAGATGGAGCAAAACTATGGGAAGGGAAGATAGGAAGAAAAGGGAGATTATACATACTGGCTACAAGATTTATATATAAATACTCAGGAAACATGTAAAGGTCTGTATACTGTTTATCTGTACTGACATTTCAAGACTTACTATTAAGAAGTCACTGGAGGTATTAGAGAGCTTTTTAAAGACATATTGTGTATCAGGCAAAATGATGAATATAGAATTGTATCTTATTTTAACAGATGATGAAGATCCAGTATAGTTGTCCTAGTTTAGATCTCTATACGCAGATTTATATTCCGTACTGATATGCTTGTGCTGACTGTTGCATAGGCTAGTTCCACTTGCAGGAAATATAGACGTAGGTCCAAACTGCAAAAAGAAATCCAGATGCCCAGAGCCCTGGAAGAATTTAATTCAACTCAGAACACTTTTCTCATTTCTGCAAGGAATTTCCACATGACATTGCAGATCCTGTCATTCAAATGCCACCTGACATGTCTGACCTACTGTGACGGACAATTTTCTCTGCTGTGCTTGACTTTTGGTCCTTGTCAGCCTCAACTGTACTACTGAAACAGCTGCAAAGTCTAGTGCCCCCAAAAGACACACTGAGATAATTTTTCATGGAAATCATGAGACATTTTTTACCTTTAAGAATGCTGTGGTTAGGGATCACCTCTAGTGGGACTTTCCTGCTATCAGTCTGTAGGTCCTGAATGAGAGATTGAGAGGGATGTGGGATGGAATCTATCACGGTGTCTTACAAATTCTGGGACTCTTACCAGTCTGATGCCAACCCTAGAGATGCTGCAGATATTGTCCTGCCTCTATTCCTCTGCCTTTTTCTTTTAGAGAAAGGAAGTGATAATGGTCCAATTTGTACTATGGCATAACATCCCCTTTCCATCGATTTTCAGCCTCACTTGTATCCTAATTTAAGATACCTTCAAATTCCAAAATAGAGGAAAAGTTACATTGTAGGTTCAAGTCATTCGTGCTGATCTCTACAGCCCTTTAACTGGTGAAGTACTGATCCTTTTGCCCAGAAATTATGTGGGTGATTTTCATTTGACCAAGCTATCCCTTGTATGTTGGCATCATTACCGTTCAGCTACATCACACGGTAACAAGGGAGCAGCCTTCCAGCTCCTTGGCATACCCCAAGAAAGAGACTGTGAAAGGAGGTCCTGGGTGTCAGTGAAGTATCCAGGGGTGCTGAAGACAGAGAAACAGTGACAAGCTGTTCTAGTCCACGGCCCTATGCTTTCAACTGTACATCTTGGCAAAGTAAGATAGATTTGGTGTTACCAACAGTAATTTAGTGCATAGACAGAAACTGTGATCAGAACAAATGGGTCTTTTTCATCTGCATGCAGTACAAAGAGTAATGCGTTTCTTTTAGATATAGACCCATTATCATTAGACAGGGATTTGCCAGTTTAAGTTTAATAAAACATGTTGTATGCAGCTACACTCTAAGGACTGTATTTTAAAGTGAACCAAATGCTGATGTTACAAGTTTGTTTTTACAAAAAAAAAAAAAAATCTGACCTGATTGTATCTTATTCCGCAATATCATCTCTGTATAGCATTGTCAATTGCATGCTGATGGAAAAGTTTGATCCAAAATATTCAAACCTTCATATCTAAATTTAAGACCCTTAATCTATATTTAAAGTGCCTAGAATTAAATGGCCTGATTTTCAAATGTGCTGAGCACTCACAGGTGTTTCAAATACCAGTGGGAGCAAACAGTAACGTGCGTACAGTAAACTGGCTGCAGCCACAGTATTGATACGGAGACTGATGCATTCCTGTCACAAGCCACAGAGATGGTACCAGTCTTGAAGAGATTAACAAGGAACTAGAAAGTGTGCCTGTCGGCCTCCTGCCCTCTCCCAATAATCTGTCCTTCACCAAGACAAAAGTGAATTTATAGCACTTCCAATTCATGCTGTGGTATTCGTGTTTAGGAGTCTGCAAGAAGCTTCACCTGCGTTCTCAAATACCGGGAGATCAAATCACCATCAGCACTCTTAGCAATCCTGCGGTATTACATAAATCATTCCTCTCTGTTTCCTAGACTTTGAAGAAAAATTAATAGTTTTTTTCCCGAAAAACGTGCTTCGAGGGCTCATTAGCTTACTGGTTCGACTCTCAGCGGGTGTACATCAGTATAATTACATGGTTTTGTGCATCAATGAATATAGTACTGGGAAACATATTCCCAAATTTTCTGTAGCTTTATTGTCTACCTAACAGCATAAAAGCAATGGCAAATAAGAGTGCATTTCCCTCTTTAGGAGATGAAAAGTGTTCCATGATACAGGGTAGAGACTTCTGTTTTAAATTAGTTGCAGAGGAGGATGAAACCCTTTCGGTCCTTTAAGAACTTGTGCATTCTTGTCCACCATTGCCCTGTATAAAAATAATTGAATGTTTGACCGTCAAAATTAAACTCATTAATTTCATCAAAAGAGCAGATTGCAGATTTTTTCCTTTTAATAACAAAACCAAATGTACATATAATTATCTAGTGCTTTGGCTTTTATGGGGCTATGCATTTGGCTGTGAGAATCTAAAAGATTGGGCAAAGAAACTTCAACTGGTTCCTCTACAGAATTCTTTTTTTAAAAAAATTAAAAGTAGCTCCACAAATTAAGTCAGTGCAAGATTATTATTTGAACAAAAAAGTAACAGTTTCCTACTGTTTTGGGTTTTTTTCTGCTGTGAAGGAAAAAGCAATCTCTTGAATACACAAAAACATGATTCTTGGCTTCTTCAAATGTATTACAGCCAAAAAAAATATATTTAACTATTCATTTCAATTACATTTGGCACTGTAGAATAAATTGTAGTGTCTGGAGTTATGCAGACTTACGGCCCTTGAGTGGAAAGCAGAAATAAATGAAGTTTCAGAGCAAAATGTTCATTACAACTCTCTCAAGCTAGATACAAGAAAAGCTTGCTTCTCCTATTACTACAAGTCAATACATAGCAGTACAATATAAGTGTCTTCCATTTTCCCCTATTTCACGCTAGATTTGTCTGATAGATGAGTGTACTTAAGTAAATAGCACATGCAATTTTAATAGGACAGGTGCTCTGAATGTACAGGGAAGGTCACTCCTATTATTTCAATTAACAGCATAAGCTACAAAAACACATGAGGGTGAATTAATTTAAAGCTTCAATTTAATGCTACTAGTAAGGACATCCTTAGGCCTCTTGGTTGTCTTGACAACTCCTGCATCCCAGCCTGCAGAAGCCAATCTCTGCTGCTCCCCTTCTCAGCATACAAACAGTTCAGATAGTACATTAGCAAAGAATATGATGCCCATGTAAATGTTGAAATATTTTTGTTGCCATAGAGATAAGAAGAATGGCAAAAATACAGGAGCACTTGACATACTCCAAGGCAGACTTTTAATTAAAAAACCTCAAATGACAATGCCAAGATGGCTGAACATACCATAGTGCTTTTATGCTAACCTACTGCATACAAAATCTGAGTCCAAATAATATACTTGCTGCTGAAGGGACTAAGAAGCACAGACAACTGGTAAATTAAGAGATCCAGGATTTTCAAGAGGCAAAATAATAATGAAGTTTTTTAAAAATTAATAATTATAAAATTTTTAGAATAGTAGACAATTCATTACAGTACTGTGATTTTATATTTGGTCAGAGAAATAAATGTCACAAATATTACTAGAAAAAAAAATCTGTGCTGGGAAACAACAGTAATTAAAGTGTCTGCAAATGATGTGACTAGACAAAACAACCTTGTACCCAGTGAGGGTCAGTACTTCAGCTCTACATCTATTTTAAATATATGTTCAGTTCCACACCTACACTTGCAAACTTGCAAGTAACGCCAGAGTCGGGTGAGTCACAGCAAGTAATCAGTTCAGCATCTACATTTTGAACATGCCAGGAATTACTTAAACTCAGCGTGCTTTTACCTGATGAGACAGAAACCAGGCCTGATAAAGGGTAATAAATTATCATCTTATTCAGTGACTTCTTGTGCTCCTCTCCAGCTCCACTAACACCTTTTAAATATTTTTGACTTTACAGCCAAAGTAAAAGTGGGGAACAGGACTGCTCTGATGAATCTCCAACAAAATAGGAGCCATTCTGACGTGTGATTAATAGGCACAGAATCCCGGGGGGTTAGAAAAGTATATGCTTAATTAATGCTGTTGCCGTTTTGTATAGAGCTGTCTGACTTCAAACTTGCCATAGAGATGTCTTATTTATACTAAAGACATGGAAATGTTGGCCTGAATCCAAATAAATATTTTACACACTAAATTTAATACTGGAATTCAGTTCTAGGTGAAATACAAAGTCTTAACTTACAGCATATTTTAGCTGACTTTATTAGTTGCATTTGGGGTTTATTTTTCCCCTCCTAAAGTTTGCAGATGGGCTCATGTTCTAAATTCTAACCTGAATAGCTTATGAAGAGACATGTTATAAAATGCTCATGCATAGCTCTATTACTGCTGGTATTAAGGATTAATTTGCTTTCTTTCCCTGTATTATTGCAGAACAACTGTCTAAAATTTCACCAAGACAACTCTCCTAAAACATCATCTCAGTTCATTAGCAGACCTTAAGGATATCTTACAAATATCTGCTTCACAAATTTGTGTCAAATATATCTCACAAACTCAGGTGAATCACAGATTTCTGTAAGACTGTCTTGGTCAGACAGATTTTGCCCCCCTAGAAACTGGTATTTTGTGTTGTGGTAGTTCTGTGTTATATACATACATAAATTTACTTCTGTAACTCCTGGGTCAGTCCCTTATCTTAACACTCTTGTTCTTTCTATTTATCTCTGCTGAAGTAAGGATACTGGCTCTTCCCCCATGGAGGGAAAGATCTCTGGCAAATCACCTCTGAATAGTCCAAGGATCAAGGAAATGCATTTTATGCCCCAGGGAGAGAAGAAAGCTACGCTAGTGACCGTGGCAAATTGTGCCTGAACTTTCTTAAAGTAGGAAGTAAATGCGCTGCTGAGCTGGGCTTCAGCTGCTGCCAGTGTATGTGATATTGAGCACCACCATGTTACCTTCCTCAGGCTGGCACAGAGAAGTGCAGTCAGGGAGTTACTATGAAAGGGAACTTATGTTTTAGCATAATTTTCTTTTTAAAGGAACCACAAAAGCAGAATTGCACAGGAATACATAATTCCAATTGATTGACAGACTTTGTTAGGGAAATGTGTTTTTATTTTGATTCAGAATAAGATTATGCATTTTAGTGGGTCTTAATGAAAAGTAAATTGATGCCACCAGCAGCGGGGCAGACCTTCTTGCAATCATCTCCCAGCCTCACATGTAGGAAGCTCAGGCTGGGGAGGTATCAGGGCTGTGTGACAACAATCTTTTCAGGCACCCAACCTGTTTCCAGCCATCTCAAAGGAGTGATTTGACCACCAGAGAACACCAAATTCCAAAGAATTTTGTCATAATTCTTCAGCCATCTCTGTAGTTTTATCTGCCAAAGAATTTCTGACAGTATCAGCTATGTATTGACTAGATTACACCATAAAGTAAAAGAAACATAGTCTTTTTTATGTATCTTATTTGCTGTCCATCTCAAGCAACATTCCGATGGGTAATTCACATGGTTATCTTTCAGTGACTACCATTTTCAGAACCCCTATGAGCTCAGGTAAGCCATTTTCTGAAATAAAGCTTAGCATAAACAAACGCTGCCTTGATCTTTTGAAAATTTCCATCTGTTAAATGCATTCAAATAGAAACAATAACAAAGTTTTTTCCCTGTGTTTGTTGAAGTCAAATCCTTGAGTCAGTCTTACAATAGCTGCCAGATGTATCACTCTTAAAGTAATATGCCCAAATAATCCATATTATCTCTATTCTAGTCCTTACTCACAACCTTTGGCCTACAATTTTATTACTCAACACTTACATGTTTACAAATACTGGAAAGAGCATCCACAGAAGCCATGGCTCACCATGTTTATGTTGCACTTCTCCAAATTAACATGTAGATCTTTAAATGAAGAATGCAGAGCCAGGTAAAAATGCTTAATGCATCTCTGAATATCCATTTTAGCTTGGCATTCACATGAAAAGCCACTTAGAATTGTTACGCTTCAGTAATTCCCAATCAACTTACTGACAAAAAGATGGGTTAACAGGTCTAATTGGTCTTTCCATTTCAAATACCAGTAATGCAATGAACAGATTGTTCATAGTAATAATAATCAGTGAAGTATTTATGACCAATCTCTCAATATGTTTGTATCAAGGGAGTCTAAAAATTATTTTGAAATGATGTGTGCAGAGGTAGGAGAGTTAATTCCAAAGTAGTTAGACTGCTTCTTCCTTGTGCTTGTGTAGGAATTTAAGTGAGAGATTATTTTGCTAAAACATAAATTTACAGCCTCTCTCTGTAGTGGTTTCAACAAACTTTCCCAAGAGCCTTTCAGTAAACAGTTCCTGTACTGGAACACTTTCTGTCTGTGTCAGAATTTAATTAAGAATTGTTTTATTTATTTCCATTAATAAAGAATGTGGATTCCAGCATCTTTGGAGATCTAGAATGGTAGATGCAAACTAAGAGGCTTACAGAGAGTCTACTTTCTTCACACTTGAAAACTGTACTGAAAGTGCTCAACATTGAAAATAAACACAGCACACCGTAAACAGTGAAATCATACACAGTAAGATGAAGTGAAAGTGTGTAATAGCTTATTGCAGGATATAATGGGTAGTTTTTTTTGCATGTCATAGAAATTAAAATAGAAAAAGCCAAACCTACCAGTCCGACTCACTCATTTCCTTAACAAAGCAGAATTTGATGTTGAGAACCAGATTCAATCTACTGTTTTGATTAGGGTGTAGATGTCAGAGCTACATAATTTAATTTCTTCAATTTACTTTCTTCTGTTATTGATATTTTTCTGTATTTGTTAACACCAAGTGTTCTCCTCCCCAGTTTCAAATATCCAATAGCAATTTTCCATTCTGACTTTTCCTCAGCGTTAGTGTTTGTGTTTGGATGATCACATCCATTTTTTCTCTGCCTTCATTGCCTGTGTTCTCACCACCACTTTTTTTCAAAGCTGCTTTATATCTTGCCAGTATACAATCTAATTATCTGTCTCAGCAGGTTGCAGTTACAGATAGGATGCCTTTACTTCAAAATATCTTTGGCGCTTCTTGCTTGTTTCTAATTCTCACTCATCTATAAGCACTTTAAATGGCAGGGTTTGTAGGGAAGAGTAATATCATTTATTAGGCTAAATGACACAATTGAGAAAAAATTTTTCTAAGCCCATAAGCCATTGCTTGAGTCATTTTAACATATTAATACTTGCAATTTCTTTTCTTCCCAGAATTACATGTTCTGCTTTATTTTATATGCTGAACAAAATCAGAAAACATTGAGCTTAGCTATAATACTGTGTTTCCTCAGTTCTGACCCATAATGATACCTTGCAGAAAACTTAACCATCAAGTGAAAGAAACTCCTAGAAAAAAAGGAAAATATTCCAAAAAATATACCACAGGCAGCAGCTAAGAAAAGGACTGGTGGCAAATGGATGCGCAGACGTACTTCAACTTGTAGATAGAGTCCTGGAAGCAGGAGTCTTGCTGCTTGGAACTGGGTATCACAGGTTGCAAAATAATAGTCTACTCAGAAGAATAGAAGAAAATGCAAGGAAAAGTGACAGGGAAAGGATGAATTTCAGCCAAAACCAGAAAAAAATCAGTGTCCACTTCTGCGCACTCTGGAAGTCCACTCAAAACCTTTAGGAGCATTTTTAAGGAGAAATTCTATTTTTTCATTGATATTAAACATTTCCTATGCTTGCATAGGACCAGGACTGGAGAGTTTTATCCTGTGGCATGTTTATACTGAGACAAGTTGTTTTATGTCAATTAAAATGGCCTCTCTGATGACTTGGGATCAGAGTGAAAAAGCTTTGCGTTCAGTGATATAATCCCTCCTCTTCTCATTCTCCCTACAATAAAGCATTTCTAATAACATTTACTAAATGTCCATGGTGTATCCCTGTTTGTTTTGTCTGTAATCTCTGATGACACAGGGAGAATGCATGTAGACCAAATCTTAACCCCCATTTCTGTTGACCTGTATAATTCACAGGTGACTTGGTTGCTGATCCCAAAGGATACACAAACACCCTATTGTGTGTCCTCATTCTACGGATGATTAAGTGAGAAGGAGAGGAAGAGACAGAGACAATATATGATGTCATGGTACTGCAAGCCTATTTGGGATGGTCAGATTGCTCACAAGAACACAGGCAATTCATTCTGCAGATCCTCTGTCAGACACAGGTTGTGAAGCGAAGTCCTCCTACCTCCCGTGCCATGGGGCTAGGAGAGGCAGGCTGCTCTCAGGCAGGGACTGTGCATATGAACTGCAACAGGGGTGTACAGAGTGTCTCTGGAGACAGAGTCCCCTGCAGATGATGTGCCACATACTCCTAGGAAGAATAAAAGACTCGCAGCTGACACAATAGCTTGAGAAATGACTATACTCAAGATCAAAAGAAGCTGAACTGCATAATGTCAAGGAAAGGACAGCAGAAAGGAGCCGGGTTACTGAGGACTGGAAAAATAAAGGCTTAATCATCCAGAAAGATCAAAAATCATATCATGAGCTGTCTCATGAAAGCCTCAAGTTTGCACCACTTTGTGAGCAATGCTGCTTCTGTCTGCAGTGCAGCCGTAGGAGGGAGGGAAAGTTCTGTGCCACCAGTGCACACGCTGTAGCTCCCAGGGTACCCCAGCAGGTGTTTGAGCATGTGTGGTGAGAAGAGGTTTAAAGTACCATTCCAACCCCCGCCTCTATAGGAGGCAGGGGTGTTTGCACTCCTTCATCTGCTTTGCCCCAAACTGCCCTTTATTGTATAAACCTGCATGCAATTGTGGAAATAACAATTGGAGCCCAACAGGCTCAGCATCTCTGAGAGCCCAGGCTGGAGCAAAGCACTTCCATTCTCCCTTATGCTTCAAAAATGGCATCTTTTGGCCTAATTTTTAGAGGTGACTAGTGATTTTGATCGCTGCACCGATGTACCAAAGGACATATGCCCTGCAATTCCCAAAGAATAGGCTGGTTTAAACCATCTAATATCTTTTGAAATTTCAGGCCACATGACTTGCCTAAATTGACACTTATGCAGGTGTGTGTGTACAGGGATGAGGGAGGAGGAATTCATGTATTTATGAGAGGGTGCATTAGCCCACTCCTGATATGGAACATGAAAACTGTCTGATTAAAAATAGAAGACTATTCATCCACCACTAAAAATAACATTAGACTACCTCTTCCTCATGCAGCCACGCAGGGGACTAGGCAAGCGGAGATGAGGCAAACTAAATTAGAAATACGAAAACGGAGTCAAAAAGAAAAATATTCTGACGGAAATAAGTCACAAAGAGAAAAGCTGTAAATGTTGGAAGCAGGGTAAAGATACCAAAGGTAAAGATGTCCTGTAACTGCACATAAAGGGATTTTACTTTACGGCTGAATGAAGCAGAATGATGTCAAAACTGGGAGGAAAAGGACACATATAAAGAAAGCACAATATTGAGGCAGAAATTGTTGGAAGTCTAAGGCTTTTGACCCACTGCCAATCACAAAGAAATAGTAGAAAAAAGAAAAAAGTCTGAATTGAATAATAAATTTAACCAAACAGGAAAAATATTCCTATATTCCTATCAGATATCAGCTGATTCAAACAAAGCTCAGCTCAAAAATAATAATTTGACAATTACTATGCAATATATAACAAAACATTTTCACACTTTATGTGAGATCTTCACCTTCCTCTTTATGAAATGTAGAAAGAAATAGAAGATATCTGAAGAAAGACACTCTTCATCTTATTTTTCTTTGCAAAATTAGAGGAGACACTTTCCCTCACATACTTTATCTGGATTTTGGAAAATAGGGGCTTCTCCTACCCCAAATGCTTGCAAGGAAAAAATAATACCAACTTTCCTCTTTCATATGCTCCTCATTGCTCTCTGAAGCCTGGGAAAACAGGCTTAGAAGAATAATAGTCTTTCTACTTCTTTATAGAAGGGAAAATTATAATTATGCATGTATCCAGAAGAGCTAATTCAAAGGCTTTTGGATTAATTCTCTGTTTCTTATAAACTAGGTCAATGCAAAAGGAGGACTGAAAGAAAAACAGGTACAAACAAGAAAGAAAAT
Source organism: Callaeas wilsoni (assembly GCA_013398955.1). Lineage (NCBI taxonomy): Eukaryota > Metazoa > Chordata > Aves > Passeriformes > Callaeidae > Callaeas > Callaeas wilsoni. The sequence goes on along the minus strand of VWPU01009686.1, from coordinate 82,664 downwards.
GTAAGTTTTGCCTAAACTGTGAATGCTTGAAGCAGTACAAAAACAGCAGAGAAGCTCAAATAGCAGCACATGAGAAATTTTTGGTGAATACTGAAAAGACTACAATTTAGCAAGAAAGAAACTCCTTGCAGACATTGGAGAAGGCTGAAAAATAGCTGGTTCTTCATATAACACCCCATATCACAGAAGCTGAAGTGTATATCCTTCCAGACTACAAAAAATGCAAAAACCTTGGGACAAAAGAAAATATGGCATGACAAAGTTCAAATGGTCTGCAGACTCCAAGAAGAATGTTTGCAAAAGGTAGAGCGTTTTTACCCATTCATCTGTATGTTTGGCATATGGAAAAGACAACAGAAAAAGAGGATTAACCTCTTGAGGAAACTGAACAAAGTATTCAATTTTTTAAATTTTTGAACCTTAAAGAAAAAAAGCAAGATCTTTTCCCCATTTCATCAAGATTTGTTATTTCAACTTCATTTCTGAAACCTTTATATTTTTTTACATTTTCTATTGTATATTTGTGCATAAATTCAAGCACCCATTTTGCACTTCAAATTTTACTTTTAATCTAAAACAAAATTGGAGGACACTTAGGAGTAAATGGAAGCACCACTGCTTCCAGCAGAAGAAGCAGTACCTGAGCCCAAACTAGTGTTTAGAACTATAACCCAGCAATGCTGTAATAAATTAATCTCACTCTAAGAACAAAAATCAAATTCCAATATTTTAACATGTGCATCTGTATGCAAATGAACACATAGGAAAGCATAAATTTACCTATATTTAAAACTAAAGGTTGTTATGACGATTAAATCTGTATTAATTCCTCCTGAAAGAGGTTGTCCAGAGAGGTTGAGGAATATCAATCTTGAAGACATACAAAACCCATCTGGACGTGGTCCTGGGCAACCTGCTGTAGCTGACCCTGCTTGAGCAGGGGGCTTGCACTTAATGACCTCCAGAGATGCCCTCCAAACTCAACCCTTCTGTGATTCTGTAAATCTCCTGGGTTTCATCCATTATTCACATATCCTGTGTTATTTGACATTTGAAATTCTAAAGCCATGGGATTCAAATCATCATCAAAACCTAAAGGCATTTTTTAATTCTCTTAGCAGGTCACTTACGGAAGTATCAACTACATGCACATGTATTCTAGAATCACTGTTGGCAATCCTAATTACTACAGGAAAGCATTTGAAAAGGAATCTGATCTGAGAATAAATGGAAACTGAACTGATCCTCAGTACATTTCAACTTAGAGCTAAACTCTCGATTTTCACGGATTAGCTCCTGTATATTACCAGTAGGAATTATGGCAGACAGCCACTGCACCTCACATTCAGATTTTATGCTGATTTTCTACTGGACTGTGTATAAATCAGTGCATAAAATATTTTTCTCCTTGTGAACACTTTTAATAATTAATAGTTAATAACAATAATTAAATTAAATATCAGTTGGGATGCTTTTCCTCTTGGGCCTGGACCCTACAGGTTTTGAAGGTCATAGCAAAATTTCAACTTCAGTCACACACAGCCAGGCACTTTGCCCACGAATAAAGACATTAGAGCTGACATCATTCTATTTTAGCATAATTTTGCTACATGAAATGGAGAAAGCCTGTCTGTATTTAGCAGGTGTGTTTCCTTAACTAGCATTACTAGAATAAAATCTCAAAGAGGATCACTTTATGTTTATGAAATATAAACATCTTCCAGGTTCTACTGGGGTTTTGAGATAATCACTAACACAGTCAAACTAAGCAAAACCACAAATGCCACCCTACCTCAACTAGAGAAAGATTAGCATGTCAGTGTTCATTAAGTCTGTTCTCAAAGGAGCATGTCCATTTTTATTGTCACACAGAGCAGCTAGGATGACAAACAAAATAACGTCCCATGAATACCATCAGGAGTTCACCATACCATATCAAGTAATATGACAATCCAATCCATGGATTAAAAACCAAGATGCTGCTTGTAAGAATAATTTTTAGCTCATTCTGTATATCATTGTATTTCCCAATCTGGCACCGTGAACCATAAATAATCCTATCATTTATTAATTACATTTTCTAACCTAGTCAAGAAGAATCCTGCAGTGTGAAGCAGCAGATCATGAATAAATGGTTCATTGAAAAGCAACTCTTATTGCCAAGTAGTTGTAAATTAGGGTTGTGATAATTGCTTACTTTAACCTTTTTAAACAGTTTCATCTAAAAAGCTCCAGGACGGATGTTTTATTATAACAACTTTGACCTCAAATTTGTTTTGCATTATGACAAAGGGATGCTGTGATTAAAAATTTGGTACATCACCTTATGTTGTAAAACATCCAAACAGTAGGTTTGTGTTCATTTGTATATACATACAGACATACACACATATGCATATAATCATAAAATGCTCATCTATTGTGTACCGAACACAGCTACAGAAAACACAATAGGCAGCTGAACTGCAGTGTGTGCAGCCAAGGTAGCACTTTGCTAAATATACTGTCACACCTTTACAAAAAAAATCCATGTGTTGCTCCTTCCCCTGCTGATCATATGAGCTGTGATTATTGAGCAAGCAGGGTGAAGATTTGTCAGAGGAAGCAGCTGGTGCAGAGGACCTGAAGTCTGCACTCTTCAGGTGGTTTTATTTCAGACTGGGTCTGTTCTCTTCCCAGAGACAACATGCCTATTAGTGGTTGGAGTGTATTAAGTGACTCCCAGAATGCATCTTCCAGTTTAATCCGAAAAGAATCCACATACAAGGGGGCTGTTTTGCAATGGGAACAGCAGTGCATTACATGGAGTCAAAAGGGTGATGGTTTCAAACACATGCTCCCGAGCCAAAATAAAACGCAACTCCTCTGTGCCAGCAACACAAGATCACACACCAGCCTAGAGGCAGCATAGCCATGCTTCCCATCAATGCTACTAAAATGATTGCACACCTTTGCACCAGGAATTGGCTCATGACCCCTGGCATGTGGCTGTCTGTACCTGTCCCTGTGCTGCCTCAGCGAAAACGGGACCATGCCCTGCCACAAGATAGCCAAGCCAGCAGTGGAGCTTTAGAACACTACAGAAGGATGATGGCAGGAGAAAATTTAGATCTTAATGTGCTTTCCTTGGTGGTCATAAAAATCGTCACTTTTCCCCCTTCTGTTTCACCATAGAAGGAAGGGAAAAATTGGTAATCACTTGCCCTAGAAAGAAAATAGCAACCACATATATAATCTTTGCTATTGGTGGCAGTAATTGTTTCTCACTTAAGCAGCAGAATAAAAAAGAGTTTTAGGATTCACTGGAGAATTTAGAAGGTAAATTACCGTTATCAGCAAACAGTCCTGATCAAACAGTATAAACAGTAAATAAAGCACAAACCCCCACCAAAATAACTCCAAAATTATCACTCAAAAATCCTCTCAAACCTCATCTTTGTAAATTGTGTCACTAGCATGTCTGCCACATGGGTGGTCTTAATTTTAGACTAACTCACTTGTCCTCTGTTTCCCATGTAATTTTAGATTAAAAGACACAGTCATGGACACCACTCTGGAGCTCTCTTCAAAGTCTCTCACCAAGCTTTCCTAGCATTTGCTAGAACACTGGGTTTATCCTGCAATTGTGAAGCCATCACCCACTAGGAAACTTTTCGTTGACTCACCTTTCCAGTCATGTCAAATTCACCCCTTTTATAGCTGTGCATCACCTCCTTAGACCAATCTGTTATTTAGCCAACTGATACCTGGCAAGGTGCAACATGTGGTTTAAGTGTTACGGTATTTCAGCACTCCTTTAACGTACATAAACAGAAATGTCATATTCTGTACATTTCCTTCTTCACAGAAATAATAGGAACAAAATCCATTGAAAGCAGTAAGTTTGCCAGTAAGCAATAGAAGTGGTGAGATGTTCTGTTACTGTTTGGGAGAGAAGTACCATATTCCCAACTCATGAAAATGTGGCCTGGGCCTTAAGCACCATCCTTCTGCCCACTTTAAATGTATTGAGAGCAGGATGGAGGGACCATGGCTGGTGGAATTGCCCCCTCTAGGAACAAAAGATGACTCCTGTGGACATTTTTGAATAAGCAAGGTGAGGTCTTTGAAATATTTTTTACAGACAATGTAGTATTAATTCTTTCGGAACTAGGGATAGGATGACGTACCCTAAGAAAAATAACTTCCATACATTCACTGCAGTTGTACCAGGCCTTGTGTTCAAACAATCTCAGACCATACTTTACTCTTTTAATGTCGGCAGAGGAACCAGATGACTCCACTGGGCTACAAGTCTGGCCCTGCTTCATTGCTATGTACAGGTGCCTCAGAGTCACTTATGGCCCTTTTTTTCCCCTAATAATGAGTTTCCAGTGGTATTTTCACTCAAAACAAAATTTGATGAAATGCAATAGTAAAGCATGGATTTCCTGAGTCCATGGTTTCCCTTGTCCAGGCTGCAGCATGAAAGCCTAAGGCACAAACCCCATCTAGTTATAGGCAAAGGTGGATATCTACTATAAGGGGCATTTAAGTACCTTAGAGCACAAAAGACCTGCTTCAAAGCCACTTACTGACATAGAAAAAATTAAAAAAACCCAAGACATGCTTTTTTAAAAAGAGTAGAGCCCAAGACAGGTAATAGAGCAATGTGAGATTTTTTGAAAAATATCACTGTATTATCATCTTCCAGAGGAAAAGAAAGGGTATTTAATGACTATTTGTCAGAGTAGAGTCATGGAAGTAGCTATCAGCTCTACGACTATGTATAGTATCAATATTTGCTTGCTTCTATGGCTCAAAGATTTAAGATACTGGAAAATGAATGAATGTGTTTTTAATATGTTTTATTTCTCCTCCCTAGGGATTTTTTCCAACAAAGACATGAGTGGCAGAAGTAGATTTAATGATGACATTTCAGCTCTCACTTCTTTGGTAGCAATTATAAATGGTTTCATGATATGAAACAGGTGTTCCAGCATGTTCTTTTGGGCAGCAAGAGGAACATTTTTCTCCCTGATGTCATTGTACATGATGTGTTAAATATTTTCTGCTATTTTCTGATAGAGAATACATTTAGATGCGCACTAGGAAGAAATTAATCTGGCTTGTATGTTTTGGTTGGTCTGTTAAGCAGGAATTTCTTTATTTTCTGAACCATATCAGGTTTTTCAAACCCTTGTCAAGTGATAGAAAATCATAAAGGAAGGACTCTTTTTTTGATTCAGTCACAGCAAAACCAAAAATTCCCATGTGCTCATGATAAGAAACAGATGATTTCCTGAATGTTTTCATTTTTTGAAAACTAAGCACTTGACACCAAAACAACTGCATTAACACATCCAAGAATGTCCTCAAATGACCCTTGATGACTCTTCTTAAATATTAATTCAGGAATGCAAGAGTTTAGAGGCTCAAAATGTATCTCAGTGCTCTTTTATGCTGTAATCCACTGCTTGCTAAACACGGATTTCCCCTTCTCTTCCAACACTCTGTTCTCCATCAAATACAAACCTGCCACACAGTCAGAGGGCAGACTGTTCAGTATAGTCATATACCACCCAGAGTACCTCTATGTGCTTAAGGAACTAGGATTCTGGGATGCCCTAGACTACAGGGGCACTGTAGTCAGTGCATCCTACAGTTAAATCCAGCTTTGCTTCGTTGCTGGCAATGACAGGAATACTGAGATGAAAGCTTGAAGGAATACTAGGAAAAGAAATTTTGGGAAAATATCACCTCATCAAGATTAGAAAGAGAGAAATAACACTAATTATGATATGATAATTATACAAATGATAAATCAAGAGCTGTTGGCAGGACGAAGAAGCAGGTGTAGAAGAGGACAAGAGGAACATAAGGGCAAAGTCGGCCATTAGACTCCTTGAGTGGCTGTCAGTGCCTGGCAAGTGTGGAATTTACCAGGAGTATCTATATCACAGCCTGACCTCTATTTCTCTTGTGCTGCCATAGCTGCCTCTGCCCAATATATGATCCCAGTGGGTGTCCAGGGAAGGCTGGTACAGAGGCATGGCGAAAGCTCATAGATTTAATTACAAAGAGAGCTGAGCAGGTGTCATTGCTGAAACAGTCTGTCATCAGTTCAGATGAAATTCAGCAAACACAACAATGGAGGCAAAACTCATCTCTGATTTTTTTAAAGCAGTCTTTATTCTGAAATATAACTTCAATTGTTTTGAAAAAAGGGGAAAATAGTCCTTCTGCCAAAATCAGCAAGGTACACTAAATCTGAGGTTTCAGCGGAGATGACTTTTTCCCTTCAGAAAGTTTAACTTATTTTCCTTCTGTGCTAACGTAAAAATGTTTACTTTCTTCCATTAATGTTTTTAAATAGGCCACCCAATAAATATTAACCATAATTCACATAAGTTTTTTTACAGTCATACTACACAGTTAACATCACTTGAGGCCTTTGTGATGCATCCTTTCCCCTTATTTAGAGTTTGGTACACAAGCAGCATTGACAGTACTTTTCAGTCCACCTTGCAAAAAAAAAAGCCCATATTATTGAAGATAAACTGGTTTAATAGTAATTCTTTTTTTTATAATTAGGTATTTTGTCTTTTCCTTGATACATAGTTTTTGATAGTACTGTCAGGTCTGAAGGATAAAAAAAAACACCTTGACGTTTTTGCAAGCAGCAGAAAAAATACTAGACAAAATATATTTAAATTGTATTGTTAAAACCCCACATACCTGCAACATGTTTTTACATCACAAACTATGCTGAAAGGGAATAAAATAATTACTACACTTTATAACCCAGATAAATGGTGGAATAGAAATAAATCATCTCTTTGGTGTGGAATTACTCTCCACACGTAACTGTTCCCAGTAAGTAACCAACCTCTACTGTTTATGCAGCAACCAGCAAATAAGCAATTTTCAAGGATACACTAAGCACAGGCAATAACCAATGCTGGCCTTAGAGAGTTAACGTCAGAAACCATCAGGATGTGAGCTTCCCTTAAACATAACTGCTAAACCCTAGCTTAGCCAAAGTCAATCACAAAATTCCCATTAAGCGAGGTTAGGCCTGGTTATGCATTTGGCCTTCCCAGTTACAGACCCCAGCCACACCGAGGCGAGGATGAATAACCTAAGCTCACAGACCCCCTGCAGAAAGCCTGTGGATGCAGGGAACCTCCCAGTTCATCTTGGCTGAAGGGTGTCCCTGAGACCCACTGCTCAGCTTCTGCATCGCAATATCTTAGCTGTCCTACCTAGAGAATCAGTCTACAGAAACTGCTCTCCTATTTTGCAGTGGCTTTTAAAGTGAGTTTCCTTGACTGCACACAGAATGAAACACAAATCCAGACACATGGTTCAAATATGCAGCGTGTACAGAACACAAGTGTATCTGTTCCTGAGATTGAATGCAATTAAACCAAGCACACAGACTATTTCCCATCATTATTAAAAGAAAAACCAAAACCAATGCAACAGGTCAGAAAAAGAAATCCATAACTCAGCCCTTTCAAATTCTTTTAAAATTCTGAGTACTGAGTACAATTTACAATGAAGAAGAATCTGAGAATTGTTTGTGCTGAGTGAGTGATGGAAGGTAAATGCTGGGGAAGACCCATGTTAATTGCAACAAGCAATGCTGATGAAGGTTAGGGCTGTACAAGTGTCTGCACACTGTCAAAACAGTCACCTTGTCAAGCCTGTGGGCAGAAGGTAGACTGCTCCTGCTCTTCCATCCTCTCTGTCATTAACTATTGATCACTTCCTATTTTTAAGCTTCACACCAGTCGCAAAGGAATAAATTGACAGCTTAATTATTTGGCTGTCCTGAAGACATTCCCAAAGCCTATCCTCAAGGGGAAAAGCTGCCTACAGATGTACATATAAAACCAAATGGGAAAAGCAGAGATTCTGAGTAGAATATCCGGAAACACTGAGCCATTTCTGAAACTGACTGACCTCTCTTTGTTCTTCAGTCAATGCAGATAAATGCAACCTCCCTTGGCTCCAGGAAGCCAAGTGCACAGTACCTTTAGAACCAATTTCAACACAAGAGGAATTGCATGTGACCAGGCAATGCAAGATCAGGCCAGACTGCTGTTGTTTGAAATAGAAGAGTCCTGTTCCTGGTGAATGTGGACCTGTAGCCTTTCGGGGATGGTTTGAGAATCCCTCAAATTGACTGGATTCAGAATGACAGAAATCCCTTGATGATGCCATTGCAGAACTTCCCAGAGCGCTCAGAGGAATGGGGTTTGGCCCCTGACTCAACATGTATCCCAGACCCAGGGCTCTCAGGAACCTTCCCCAGAGTATCCAGCTGCCAGCACAGCACCTGCCACCCACCCAAGGCATGGGAACCCAACGCCAGCAAAGCAGGGTTCTCTGAGAGCTACCCTGGCCAGGCTGGGAAGCTTTGTAGAAAAGACAATTCCGTTTCTTTGTAATGCCTCTAGAGCCACAGAGGGACATGTATGACATACTTCCACCTGTTTCCTTCTCTCTTGAGCTTCACAAAATCCCCACTCTCTCTTCTTCCATGTGCTGGAAGTTTTATTCTCTTATTTGTCATTTAATCGCAGGAAAGGATATAGCATTCCAGTTTTTACCTTTGATCTCTCCTGTCCTATGCAACAGCTTTCAGAAGCTCATGCAGGCAATACTTTCCCTTTCTCCTGCCACAGGCATTGGCATCTCCCTTAGTTAGGGCAGCTCGATGTAGCAGTTCAATTGGCTCTAACACCCTTTTTCTGGGGCTTTTTCTCTTCTTGTCCCACTGAAAGCCATTGCTCAAAGCAACCATTTCCCACCTGGCACACCTTGCTGATATGGACTAAGGGCAAGAAAATTGCTGTATTTGTTGAATTCCATAACAGCTGGTAATTATGATAAAAAACCCCACCTCTTAATGTTAAAGTCTGTCCTGTGCAGTTATGAAGTAGCAGGGTTTAAAATCCCCTGACTACAGAGGCATGGCTGAGCAGAGAGAAAGCTGGCTGCCTAGTTGTATAGGACATGTCCACTTCATTGCAAATCCTAATTAATTACCATTTGGTAGCTGTCTTGAGTGTAAGGATCAGTTAGATTAAAAACAAAATAGCAATAATCTTGGTAGGTAGCTACAATTTTATTTGTATGCATGTATTGCACTTCGGCAAACAGGAGTTCTGTGCTTGTGCTTCCAATTTCTATAGGATTTTACCCTGCACACTTTGTTTAGGTCAAGAAACTTCTCTAGGACTGAATAGAAGACAATGTCTGGAATATCACTGCAAATGTAATGGACGGAGTAAATTGACAGCAGCTCCAACTAAATTACAGTTTAAAAGACAAGGGAAGACTCAAGGGACATCAAACAAAGGAAACTCTAGCTGACCAGCGCTCAGGTAAAATTGAATTGGAAATGTTCCCTAACTGATTAACATAACAAAAGTCCCAGTGTTTAAAAAGAAAGTCATTCTGCAGAAATAAGGGAGGGGGGAAAAGAAACTGATCTTCCTCCAAACAACAGTAGGTATCTTAAAAAATATACATTCAGAGAAAGATCTAAAATACTAGAGTAAATAAGGAGGTTTTTAACAGTTTTTTAGCACTCAGAAAAATATTTTTTTTTAATAGACTATGATTTGAAAATTTATCCGGGTTCATTCCCTCAATTTATCAAACATATATAAAAGACACTCTAATTAAAAATTTTAAATTAAAATTTGGAAATATGTATTTTTAAAAGACAAAGAGAAATTTAAAATAACTGAAAATTAAAATAAATGTATGCAGTCTTATTTCTGAAAAATAAATAAAGTTGTGTGAAAATATAACTACTGAGAAAATCAATTTTTATTTTACATATCTGTAGACTAGTGGGGGTGTTTAATATGTAACAAAGGTATTTTGTTAGTCTTATCTCTCAAATACATAAGAAACAGGGATAAATACTGATGTTTTTTAAACCAAGTGTTTTCTGTAGTGTTTCCCTAGTTAGAATTTTTAAAAGTCGTATTATTAGTGCATCTGCATGCTTGGACCATGCATGCAGGAGCAAGCAGATCAAAGAGGATCTTCATAGCATTCAAAAGTTTCTGGGTCGTAGTTTAGGGAAAATCTTTGTCTTGTCACAGTGTTGTCTCTGAGTGGTGTTTTATCATCCCAAAAAACTATGTGACACGACACATTTCTTTACAGCTTTGCTGGCAGTGAGAACCCCTCGGAGGTGGTGCAGCAGCCAAGCCCCTGCAGAGGACAGAGAAAGCCCAAATTCACCTCTTTTTCATGAGGGTGATCCAGTGTCTCAGCACCCTGCCAGTGTGTGCTGTCCTGCCTCTCTGCCCACCAGCTCTGAGACAGGGAGCTCTCCTAACGGTGCTCAGAGCACAGCTCATCCCAAGTTCGCAGCTCTCAGTGGGCCCTTTCTCAGCTGCCCTGTGCAGGGAGATGTGAGGGCCGTGTCACTTCATCTAAAGAGATGCTGATGAAACAACAGGTATCAGTCTTCTTGTAGGATCTTAGTTCTCAGGTGATGGACATTTTTTAAAGTCTGGATCTACAAATAGATTCAAGTCTGTGAAAAAACAGCAACAGCAGGACCCAGAGCTCAACTTAGATTTATCAGTTTCTTGCTTCTTAGTTATTGCTAACAAGGTTCTGCTTTACCTGGGATCTCAAATGCATCACCCCACTGAGAATGGGAGCAGGTTCTAGTTACTAGGCATAGCCAGAAGAAGGAATGCTCAGAAGAGCATGAACTGGTGTGGGAATGTAAAAAAACAAAGACTGCTTTGCTCGAATGTTTTGCTGAAATGTATCTAAGATACAAAATGGAGACTTAATGAGAAGATTTCTTTTTACGGTATATGAAAATGTTGAGTTTCATGAGGCAGCTCAAAATAAAGAAGTTGAGCATTATGACTGGCCATGACAGGGGGATCTGCTGGACCAGGTTAGCCAGATTTTGTCTTTCCTACTTGTGTGGAGGTACTGCTGCTGTGCCTCCTTGTCCTCTCCAGTTCGTTCTAACCCTCTGGAAGATGGCAATGAACTTTCAAGTCTGACACACAGAAAATCCCCACAAGTTCCAGGACCTGGGTGTCAGCAGTGGTAGTCTCCTTACTAATGTACCACTGAGCTGGTAGAGAGGGACAATGTGGAGGACCACCACCATAACCTCCAAGAGCAAGGCAGAAGACACAAAACTGTAGAAAAATGACCTTTGTTATTGCATTACTCAGAGGAATGCAGGTTTAATTAAATTATATTATTCTTTAATTAATTTAATTTCTCTTTTTAATGGGTGGATACCAAGAATAAGAGGCAGTTGCTGGAATAGAGATGAGTGTACAACTCTAAACCCTCAAATTTCTTTTTCCCAGCCTCCTGCTGTTGTCCCAAAGAGTCACAGCCTACTTCCAGGTCCAGCTGTCATCTTCCAGCCCAAGCTGAGTGTCTCACACACCCTTGGCTATGCAAAATGCCTTCTAAGATATGTATTTGCAAGTATATCCAAAGTGTTCCTCAAATAAACAGCTACTTCAGGAGGTACAAGGTGACACTCAAATGATAAAATTCCTGGTTCTCTCAGGTCATTCCTGCACACAAGCCATGGACACACATGCACAAAACATACTTGGGGAGGCTTTATTTTGACAGCACAACATGAACTAAAATTCTGACTTTGGCCATACACTAAACAACTGCATCTGACAGAGCCAAAAGGGTCACAATCTCTCCACTATGCTTTAGCATCCAACACTTAAAGGAATCCTAAAAAAAAAAAAAAAGAAAACACAGATTATTCCTTTTCTTTGAGAAGATACTTGCAGAATCAAAAGCAAAGGAGGTACTAAAAGGTACTAAGAAGTCAATTAATAAACCATCAACAGAAAATGTGCTAAATAGTGTGCCTGGTAGGACAAGTTGAAACAAGTGTGTGTGGGGGGGGATAAAGAGTGGGATGGAGGATGTGGTTCTGTAGAACTGACACTAGACACTGAAGAGAGGATTAGAAGCCATGTGTTGTCTATGAGAACTGCTTGAAGAGAGGACAAGATAGCAACATCAAGAATTTTACACAGTTTTGCTGCAAGTGTGCTAGCCAGGATATTCTGACTATATGATACAGCCTGGGAGTGCCTGGAAAATGTCTTTTGTACCAAAGCTTTAAATAAAATGCTTACTTCATAAGCAGCTATGATTGTCTTTAGTACTTACTTGATGTACTGGTTTCATCTAAAGAATAAGAGGAAACCTTCCTCTAAAAAAATTCAGGAAATATCATTTTGAAATGAGTTCTTTCTCATACCTTAGCACAGCATTTAGATGGAAATATCAAGCCTTGTTTGATCTCTGGCTACCTCTTTTGATTTGCAAAATTATTTTTCCCTCTCTAGAAAGATGTTCATGTTTGGTGTCTACAGCATTTCCTTGAACTGTCTTCATGCTGCCAAATCCTTCCAAGTGCACAATTTGGTGACTTTGCCCAGAACAGTCCTATCCCACTTTTAGTTAGGCTTTCACAGTAGTTTTCTTTTTCTGTTCCTACTTTTAGCAAAGTCGGCAAGCAAAGAGAGTCTGAATTATCACCGTTTTATTTTGAATTATGTTTTTCATGGAGAGGAATATGGTGGGTGCTTCTGCTGACATTTTGTCCTTTGGAAGCTTCCAAGTATATACACTGAGACTGCACAGGCATCCAGTATGCCTGTAAACACTTGCACTGCAGAGCTAAACAATGAAATAGTTCAGACATCAATCACCCTCTTTAATTATGCATTTTCTTCACAAACACACATTCTTTTCTGTTGTTCACAGAGGATGGCGTGTGGGAAATACAGGGAATACGCTGGGAGATCTGTGTTGAGATGAGATCTGTTTGCAACCACCGCCTGGCTCATCACATCTGTTTTGGAGGTATCATTTACCTTTAACAGCAGTGTATTTTAGAAAGTCTTAATTCGCTTCTGTCAGGCAATCAGATTGTTGCAAAATATATAAATTCTATATACAAATACCATCAGATGATGCAGCAGGCAATCACTGTGGTAATTAATCCCACATTTTTGTAGTTGAAGTAACAATTCTCATTTCAGGATAGAGTTTGAGTAAGAAGAGCCTATCTATATCTGTAAATGAATGATATCATTATTTTGGGAAATGAAAGTTTAAGCTCTGTAAAACATACAATCCCATGGAGATCTCAGCAGGGGAACTTGTACGTGCAGGTGTTTAATGTGATAAGGTACGTTACCATTTATCTGTGTACTTACAGACAAATATTAACATAGTCATGAATTAAGCTTTTAATCCCTTTTATTATAAATTGAATATCTTTATTTTAACAAACATCAACAATGCACATTATTGTGCTCCAAACTATTCATTACTATTCCCCACAGTGTACCATTACATGATACGCCATAATACATGTGTTAATATAATGCCAAGCATCTGCTTGAGTATTCCATAGTATATTTCATTCTCTCCCTCTCTCTCTTTTTGTTTAAACAAAGAGGCAATCTCACAAAAGACACTTTCTATATAGGAAACCACAGACCCATTCAGCCTCATGCTGGAGAAGGACAGTAACACAGTGTGTGCCATTTTATGATGATTCAGGCTCTAGTTCCAAGTCTTCAGATTCCTTGACAGCAAGAAATAGACTTGGGAACAAAGGAAATACAGAGGTAGATGTGAGGAGGTGGATTTAAGTGATAGTGCTCAGATAGGGTCACCAAAACAATGCGCGAGTAATTTGTCCGTGATCTCCAGGTGGCTTTCCTCAGAGCTGCAGTACCAGGACCTGCCGGTGCCGGCACCTGGAGGGAGAGTCATTTACTCAAACACGTAACACCAGTAACTCCAGAATTAATTCCTTCAGGAAAATTACCTTTGCGTTGGGATCAGAGAATCACGTGGTCATTAAGGTTACAAAAGACCTCCAAGCTCATCAAGTGATCAAAGGTTGGGCTTGTGTTTCCGTTTCCAAAGAAAGTCTTACACTGAAAATAGTATATTAATAGTAACCCCTGATGACTTCAGTTTTGCTGTAACTCAAACTACCAACTGCAACCTTGTAGCTATTTTCCTTGCCGAGGGATTAAAAGCCCCCATTTGCAGTCAACAAAAACATTGAGGCAATATTATTGCCAGCAGAGAAAGTAGTAGATTTCTGTCTAAACAGCTAACTAGCTTGTTTGTTTTCATTTTGGTAGAATTTTTGTTTTTCTTCTAGGCAAGCCTGTTAACAAAAATGACTAATGATTGTTGCATTAAATGAAAGGTTATTGTTCCAAAGACATTATCCCAGAGATCTCGTCAATTACTGTAAAGGAATTCTGCTGGAAACATATTAGAATAGTTCAAATAAATTGTAGGTAAGCAGGAAGAAAAGGGAAAATGGATGATGGTACATGGGTTATGTTTTAAAAGCTGTACATTGAGTCTAAACAATCCAGTGTAATCTGCATTATCCCCCAAAAAGGCTTTTGATTGTTTTATTCCTTCAAATGTGCCCTATTTAAATATTTTTCAAGCTTTACATATGGTATCTATGTTATTAGCTCTGTAAAGTGTTTACATGTAGTCTCAAAATGCAATCCTCAAGGCACTGTAATTTACAGAGAAGCTAACACTGTCATAATAACATTTTTATCCTACAACAGATCAGAGCTTAAAGTAATATTGCAAAGTAAAACAAATCCCATTAAATAAAACAGAACTACCAGCAATAAAATTACAGTAAGCTGTATCACCCTTGAGAGAGCACTGTGGAAGCCAGGCTATGAAACGGTGCTGAAGCAGAACGAAGGAGCAAATGATGGGGAGCAAACAGATCAGAGACTCTGCTAAAAGTTAAATACACATTCTTTCACCTCTAGGTCTCAGGGGAGAATGAAGCCAGACTTCCATATGCAGTAATTAAAGCTGTTTAGTGACTTCTCTTTGAACCAGTCTATGGCCACACAAAGTCCACAACTGAAAGGGTAAGTATGTATTTTCTGCATTGCAAGGAACAGACCTGCACTACAATAAACAGCAAAACCGAACAAATACAGAACTTTGTTCCTACCATTTTTAATCGGCTATACTAAACCTGCAACCTTTTAAACATTTCTTGAGTTTCATTAGCAAACAAAGGATGTGTCCCACTGCAGGCAAACAAATAGCAATAAAACATTACAGGAGTGCAGAGGAACCATCAGGCTAACATGTTTGTCAAAACATACCTGACGCAAACCCATGGTTGTAGTGGTAGGGTACCATCAGGTTTTGGGGGAATAAATTGTATTTCCAGTCTATTTTCTGCTATGTAGTTGCACTACTTGTAAGGTGCGCTGTGAGTGCCACCTTCTCCCTCTGACATTGGGAATTGCTGGCTGGCAACCCCAGGCTGCCTGACCACATTATTCTCTGTAGTCTCTGTACAACATTTAAAACATTATTTCAAGATAAATACTGCAGGAGAAAATTTGACACGTTTTCTCAAAACTTACAGAGTAAAACTTTACATTCTGTGAAGTATTTTGCCATTGGCTTCAGAGAGGTCAGGATTTTACTCTCTTGGTATTTGTGTGCATGTTAAATGATTGGTGCTACTCTCTTTGTAGGTGAAAATAATTTCATTTGGTTCTGAAGACCTAAGATATACCAAAATGATCCTAAAAATTCACAATTTGCTCTATCTCAATTTGCCTGAACAACATCTTTGCTGAAATTTCTTTCAAATGTAAGATATCCATCACTGCACTGATTAAAATATAGAGAAAAATATTATTGCGGAATAAATAATTATTTCTCACTGAACTGGGAAGGATTTGGAAAGAAGAGGCTGCTTTTAAGTATAAACAATTGACTTTATAATGACCACTGTCTTATATTTAGGACTGCAGACCAGATTTTTATATGTTGATAGTGCGTCCCATTAGCCATTTCTTCTTCAAAGGTGTTTTTTCTGATTTGAGAAGTCAAAGCAAACCCCAGCTGTCTCGAAAAACAACAGCTTTCTCATTTTTAGAGTCACATTCTCTTCCTTGAAATGTTGAAATTTTTGATGAACGTGTCCTCTGAAATTCAGAAATAAAATGTGGACAATGTTTAAAGCATTTGAATTAGATTACAGTAGCTCCTTGAAATGTGACATTTTCTGTTTTGCACAAATCCAAGTACTTGTTCAACACACTATAAGCAACAAGTTTATAATCATGTTCAGCTATGCTTATCTCAGATCTTGAGCAAACTTAAGGTCCCTCTGAGTCATATGGCATTATTAAATTTTCTTCATTTTCCACATGAAGGACACTCTTCAGACCCCAGTATTACTGCAGCCAAACAGCCTGAGATGAGACGAATGACACGTGTTTCAAAAAAAACAAACGAAATGAAACCCAGACCACCAAACCATATAATGAAAACCACAAAAACAACTTAGTAAATTCCCTTCTCTGCTCACGAAGATAAGAAAAAGACAAATAAATCCCAACACACTTCTTTTTACTTGAGAAACTGGATAAGATCATGGCTATGGGATAATCATAAGGTTGAAAGCTGATGGATGCTCATAAGAAGGTTTTCATCTTTCTGCAAGTATTTCCAATCCATTATTTTTCTCTACCAACAATATGTAAACAAGCTAACTTATAAGACCTTCATGCTTAAATAATTCTCTTAGAAAAATCCCTCTAGCTGATAGATAACAAATGTAAAGGCTGGAAATAAACTCTCTTCTGTCAAACTGAATGCAAAGACATGGAGTATGTCAGTTCAAGACCATGGAAGGAATAAATTCAAAACAAATGAAAACATTTTACACTGAAAGAAAACTTCCATCACCATAAAACAATTATGTAGTCCTAAATAAAAAATGAATTCTACAGCAGTGTTGCATATTTGTAGACAGCAATATTTTCATCCTTTGGGTGCATATTCTAAATGTCTGTGGTAGTCTGTGGAATTAGCCAGTGGCAAACAAATGTCTATAAGTATCCTGTAAGATCCTCAGTGCAATTCCTGGCACGGAGGAATGTCCCTGTGCATGGGCCGAGGACAAGCCCACCCTGTGAAACGCCACAGACCCTCAAGGGTCACTGCTGCTTCAAGGCACTCCTTGGAGCACCTTATAACTAGAAGTACAGAAAGGAGAGTCAGGCTCTTTCTCCTTCTTTCCAAAGGATGAAATATAAAATTGTTGAATTAATTTTAAAGCAAAACCCCATGATTAATTCACTAGAAAAGTAGTTTCAAATATTTTTCCCATTCATGGCTCTTCAAAACTCCCATAACGGAACCTGATTCAAGCTCCTTCATATCTGTAGGCCATTATATAACATAATACAAGATTAATTTTTTAAAAAATAATTTTTGTTGTTCATTGAAGTAGCCCAAAATTTACTAGGAAAGCATGGACCTGAAGTTTAAAGCAAACAGAAAACAAGTATACTTGTTCTGTCTTCTGCACACAGTAGACAACAGGATTTCATCATCAGGGTCTTCATTACTGAGCCCAAGCAAAGGTGTGTGAGATATAAATAGTTTTGACCTAAAGACTTACAGTCCACTAGCCCTCTATAAATATTTCATGACTAGATAATTATCAAAATGAAAAAAATTACATTATTTATTTCTAGTCTACATCTATTTAAGATGAACTTCCAGCTGCCTGAGCTATTTATGCTTTCTCCCATTTTTTCCATCTCATACAGGCACCATACACCCACAGTGTAAAGAAGATCTAGACCAGTAATTCAAAAGGATAATAATTGTACTACATGAGTGTAAGAGGAAGCCAATATGAGTTGGGTTGGGTTATTTTGACATTAGCATCAAAAAAATTATCATAATTCCCTCTTTCTATTACTGCAGTGTCAAGAGGAACCAAATGATACTGGAGCAGTAAGCTGCAGGCTGCTGTAACAGCACATGTCAAGCACAGTTACCAATGCCCAGGGTAAAGATGCTAAACAAGGCGGGTGGGGCAGTTAATATTATCCTGATTTTTCTGAGTGACAACCGAATGACGAAGATCTGTTGAAAGCCAAGCAGGCAGTTTAAGAGTTCTAGGATTTTCCAAGCCTCTTAAATCTTATCCAGATGTTTCAATTCAAGTTTTTCTCAAGTTAGTCTCTGATTTATTTTCTAAAACCTATCACTCTAAAATTTTAGCAAAATGAAGTTTGCAACTCATTCTGTGTCTTCACTATGATCTGAGTAGTTTTCTGTGAAAATACTCTGTCCAAAAGTTCAAATAACTTGGAAAAAGACTCTTCTGCATAATGTATGTCTTGGCTATTACTGGGATAGTACATGGAGATTGTGGAAACTCTGCAGCTAGTCAGGAAAAAAGCCATAATTCCAAACACCATACCTGTGAAACAAAAATGATTAATTTAGCTTTACAAATCACTCCTCTGTGCCACTTGTCACATCTTAACTAGGCTATCCTGAACTTTCCATTTGCAAAATGACATTCAAACATGAATTAATTAATTCTAAATTGACTCCCTGATGTGAAGGCATAGTGTAATAAGTTATTCTGGTTCCTTTGTTGATGGAGGAATCTGAGACAGAAGTTAGGAACCTCAATGTCTAGCATGTCAGAGCAGTTTGAGGTTAGGTGGCATGATTACCAGTGCTAGATCCAAAGAGGTTTACAACATGATATTTCCTTCACAGAGACTTTCTGAATAATGCACCAACAAAGTTAGGCCCATCTTTAACAGAAAAAGCTGTTTGGGTTTTTTTCTTTTAAACAATATAGAATTGAAAAAATCCCACAAATAACCAAAAATGGAGCAGGATGTATGCTTTCTATATATATATATATATATATACACACACACACAGTATTTCTTGTAGAAAACTGTGTGCTATATTTAACTTAAAAAATCTCACAGGTCTCCTAAAGTCAAAGAATATTTGTAAATAATAAACTAGCTAAACTGGCTTACACATTAATAAACAAAAAGACTTTAGGCCATGCTCGCATTAAACTACAACTGTGCCATCAGTAAATGAACATCAATTGAAATCAATTTAGCTAGGATAAAAAGTCCCCTTCCCCTGCTGCTGCTCATCTGGTGTGCTAACAGCTCCCAGTGATGAAACAGGTGCTTGTAAATTAATTAGCCTACTGAAACACACCTTAAAATGAATTTCCCAGAACACCCTGGCAGTGAGCCATCCTGGTCCCACGAGCTGATCAGTGTTCTGTAAATATTGAGATTTGATAAAGTAAACGCTCCTCTGGCAGCAGATGGTTTGGAATGCTCTGTTGACATTGCCTGCGATTACTTGGATATGAAGACTTTGCTTCTCATAGACCTCCTTTGGGAGCCACTGGAGGACTTGATCCCCTCTCCAGCTATTTGCCTTCTAATTGAAAATCCTTATTCCCAGATGGAGCATAATGCTACTGCTTCAGGCGTCTAGCTCTGCACTGCTTGACTGTTGATACATGGGTAATTGCTTTCGGTAATGCAGGTTAAATGTGACATTTAGTGCTTAATAAAAATCATCAAGGCCAAAGCCGTTTATCATTCTTACACTTGGGCTGTCAGTTCTAAAGGAATTTTCAACTCATTTGAATTCTTGTTGAAGAGGCAAGCAGCTCCTCCCTGGGAAAGTGGGAGAGGCTGAAACCAAATTTGGGCATTTTTCTGCTTTATTTCTAAGGCTTGTTTGCTAACAAAACCCCTTTAAAATTAACCTATCAAACATGGCAACTATCTGCCTTTGTAGTTAGTATGTTGGTGAACAATATATAATCAGCAGCCACTGTGCACACAAAGCACATAAACCAGATGCACTACACTGCACCTTCTGTGGGTGGCTGGAAGCTGAAAGTTATTCCTCTTGTAGCATCATAAAGAAATGAACCTGAAAGGAAATGGACTGTGCCAAATTGAGTCATTTCAAACTGTAAGCATTAAAAAACACAAGGAGGGCAAAAGCGTCCCTGTCATGGTAGGCATGGAAGCTTCACTTCACTGCGACTGTTCAGCATAGCTGCTGAAGTGCTTGTTTTATCTTTCTTTTTTTTTTCTTTAATATTATCATTCCTGTTGAGGCAAACAGAATAACATTGTCATTATGGATTAGTGATCTGATAATGCTGCATTCCACAAAGCTCCAAAATAAGAGATATAAAATGAAGGTAGACTGAAATCTGCTGATTGAGCAGTAACAGTGCAGTAACATCCCTGCTTTCCCATCTTGCCATCAGTTTTACAGGCATATTCTTTGGAAAGGGTATACAAACCTCTGAGCTGTGGATAGGCAGATCAACATTTAGATCAATCCTATTCCCAAAAGTTCTGTCCCTTAATTCAGAGACTTGCTTCTTCTAAATTCTCTCTTGTTTTGCTAGAGAACTGAAATACGTGTCTAGCTAACTCTCCATCATCTTTGAAGGGATTTTTAAGACATCTCTTGCTAGATTTTGTAACAGTTCGAAGGGAGACAGAGGTGCTGACCTTTGTGCACCAGCCAGTTTAACAGGACAGGGGCACAGGAAAGATTAAAAGGCGGTTATCAGTCAGAACAGCATCTTTTGGCTACCACAAACTTTTGCTAATACCTTTCTGTAGCAGCAGAACTCCCTTTCCCATATTAGGAAATTTTGCGAAAGAAATAATTTTTTAAACAATAACAACAACAAAACCCAGAAAATTAATCCATATTTTGGTTGTATGCAACTTTATGTCTGCACCTCATATAATTTGGAGCCTTGAAAGATAGTTTCTGTGTGTCTGTCGTAATATATTTTCACTTTAACAACTAACACAAATCTGGGCATAGTGGTGATTTCAACATCTGAAAGCCAACAGAGTTAGGGAAGTGACAATTTAATTAAAATTAAAATAGTACTAATTAACATTAATAGTAATGAAGAAAAAGTATTTCTCCAGATGCTGTTAGTGATGGTATTAACTTCAAGTTCACAACCTGACCCTGAGTAAGCAGTTTTCATAAATTTCAGCTTCTCCTTTTGGAAGAAGCTTTTATTTTCCCCATTGCTCATTTCATTTTGTAAAGCTCAGGCTCTCTTCTCTATGTCTCCATTACAATCAATAACTAATTCTCTTACTTTCCGGAATTCATTGCCCCTCACATTTTGTTCATCATGTTAGATTGTTTGCCTCATCATGGAAAATATAAGAATTTTGAACTCACCTCTGCCTTAGAAGAAATCTTGTGAAACTGATTTTCTCCACTTTTGAGAAACTAGACTTGTGTGTCTACCAGACAGCCCACACAGAGAGCCTGGCAGGTCAGAGCAGAGGACTCAGTTCAGCCAAATGTGATATCTACAGAAAGTAACAACTTCTAGTAGACATCTGAGGGAATGTGAATAACCACTTCTCCGCTCACCTTTTTTTTCAGGAGTAACTGGAAAGATACCCATTTGGTTTTGAGGTACATAATCTAGTATTAGATCCCTTCATTTGTATTAGGTTTCCAGTAGGATTCTCCACAGAGATTGTGCACTGCCTAAAAGATGTACAGTGCTTCTGGTCTGCCTTCTGCTCTCCACTGCCCACCCGGCCCTCTGATATACATGCCTACACCTAGAGCTGGGCACTCTAAACCAACACAGAAAAATATTTGCTATAGAAGTATTTTGGGAAAACATGGAAATAAGCATTTCCTCTTCTCATAAAAAAAAGGGAAGGAAGCTCTGCCATGTTGTCCTTATAGAGGTCTAGAAGAGATCTTAGATTTAGAGAGGTATATGGATCTGTCAGCATTGCTACTGCTGACTATGACACTTCCTAAATTATAAGGATTAACTTTAGCAGAAGATTGTTTGCTGTAGATACTTTGCTCTTTTTCCTCTGTGCCGGAATACCATATATTAGGAATTCCTCTTGGGAAAATAACTTTAAAAAAAATACAGTGGATGCTAAGTAACTTAATGGATAATAAAGTGCCTTGCGCTTCTGGGACTGCTATTTAAGGAGCAACCTGATGTTTTATGTAAAATAAGTATTGCAGTCTTGGGACCTCACCCCACATTTCTGTAGGATTAACTATAGGTAAAGCACTTTTTCCCCAATAAGAGCACACATTTCTATGAGTCATTAACAAACTCCCATAGGACAAATGGCCTTTTTTGCCGCCATCTCCTCCACTCTCCCATTCCTCCCCCAAAAACTAGGAGTTCCTAAGCAAAGAACAGTAAAAAGAAACTCAGTAATAAAGTATCAATACAGGCTAGGGATGAAGGGATTCAGAGCAGCTCTGTCAACAAGGACTTGGGAGTGCTGGTGAATGAAAAGCTGGATATGAGCTGGCGATATGTACTTGAACAGGAGGCCAGCTGTGTCCTGGGCTGCATCCAAAGCAGCGTGGCCAGCAGGGCAAGGGAGAGGATCCTGCCCCTCTACTCTTCTCTGGTGAGACCCCACCTGCAGAGCTGCCTCCAGCTCTGGGGCCCTCAGCACAGGAAAGATGTGAACCTTTTGGAGCAGAGCAAGAGAAGGGCCACAAATACAATCAGAGGGTTGGAGCACCTCTCCTATGAAGACAGCCTGAGAGAACTGGGGTTGTTCACTGAAGAAGAGAAGGCTCCAGGGAGACCTCATAGCAGCCTACTAGGGCTTATAAAAAAGCTGGGGACAAACTTTTTAGCAGGGCCCATAGTGACAGGACAAGGGGTCATGTTTTAAACCGAAAGAGGATAGATTTAGGCTAGATATGCCCTATTTTTTTCTTTTTTCAAATGTAGTGGTGAAACACTGGAACTTTTTTCTCAAAGAGTTGGTGGATACCCCATCCCTGGAAACATAAAGGCCAGGTAGAACACAGCTCTGAGAACACTGATCAAGTTAAATATGTCCCTATGCATTGCAGGGGGTTTAGAGTAGAAGGCCTTTGAAGGTCTCTTCCAACCCAAAGTCTTCTATGATTCTGTAAATGCCTTTTCACCACATAGGCAGTGGTGCTAAAGCACAGACTCAGTTAAATGTAGCAATACCAAAAATTTTGTATACAAAAAGTACTTCGTTGTCCTCTCATGTAATGTATTAAAATTCGCAATTAACCAGTTCTACTGCATATATGCGATTGCATTCAAGCTCATTTATGACTTGAGTAGGCTGCTCATATGCTGTATTCTGTCTTGACATGGGACACTATAAATTTCTTTGGCACTGACTGTCAAAGAGTGTTTTTATTGGAATTTCAACTATCTTCAGAAGCAGTGGGAAGAAAGCCCTCAGACTGTTCTCTGGATAGCTGCACATAGGGCATTGTTATAATCTATAAAGGCAGCTGTATCTAACCATAAATATTGGGCTAGAAGCTCATTTCCAAAAATTATTCAGGGGAGGAAACAAAGGGTACAAAAAATTTATTGGATACTACGCACCCTAAAGGAAAAAACATTATCCACCAATCTTCACTTGCAACTTTCTTACTTGTTATACAGACTCATATTTTTGTTTCAAGATGAAGCCCTATTTTCAGAATAGTCTCTGTCTAGGGGATCTTTAGAAAAAAGTCTCATGGTGGCTGGGCAGGGGAAGCAGAAAGTGGGAACTGGTTAAAAGTGGGAACCGATTCCTTCTTCATCCTCTTAGAACAGTGCCAGCAGATTTAAGTACGTGGTCGTGGCGCCCCAGGAACCTCAGTGATGTTACTCAAAGCTGAAAGAAACAGTTATTTCAAAGAGGTAAAGAAAGAAAGGTTGAAGAAAGACTCATTTAGATTTTGTGGTTGTCACTGGCTTGGTTGAAGAAAAAAGTCCTTGAGTAAAACTCGCACTCTCCTGACACAAAAGAAAAAATTGCTTCATAATATTCCTACTACTATGAAGAAAATATTCATCTTGCTTCATTTCTATATGTGCTCAGTAATCACAGCCACAGTAAGTTAAATACAATAAATATAGGGAACGTTCAGAGAATGGCAAAGCATTCTGACAATGAGAGGTCCCACTCTGGTCTCCAAGCAGCTCCTTTGCTGCTTTGGAAGAGCCAGCTGCAGGGTTGGCGAGGCAGGCAGGAGCAGTAGGGCCACCGTCATTAGCACACTCAGCGGAGATCTGGAGCTGCTAGCGTTACTCAGAAAAGACACATTTGAAATCCCAAGTAAGTTCATTACAAAGAAACGTTTGACTGGGACGAGGCAGTCAGTTATCAATAAAAAATCATGGATGTCTCCTCTGTGTGAATCTCCTGTGGTTTAAACTTTGCTTTGAATTCAAGTTCGCTTTAGACTTGACTAGTAAGGTTTGAGATGGCACTTCCTCAGTCCTAACTGATTACAAGTCTAAATTACCTGCTTTGGACCAACATTTTGTTCTCTTTCTAGGCATGGTATGAACAGTGACACTCCCTCATATTAACACTGATTGGCTTCTTTCATGGTTGTATGACTATGAGCCTGCAGTAGTAGAGCACCATTGGAAGAAGTTCTTGTGGCTTATTGTTGACATTCTAGATTTTTATCTACCACCATCGAATTCTCTGAAAATCCACAAGCCTCCCTGCAATAGACTTGGTCTTTAGGGCTTATGTCCTAATTTCCCTTATCAGTTTTCTTCAAATATTATCCCTAAAAAACTCTTACGCTATTGCTTTATTGTCTACCCTAAGACTTTCCTTCTCAACTTTCCTTCCAATATCTCTTGCTTTTAACTTCAATATCTTTAGCCAGCTTTAATCTCCCTCTGGCCTGGAAGCAATTTCTGGTCTACATGTCTCACCCAGCTTTGAGAAAATTATTTCCAGGATTCTGTACTTTCGGGTTTTGACATGCGGATCTTTTTCTGACTTCTTCAGAACTTACAGGTTTTGCACTTCCTCTGCATCATCAGTCCTTTTGCTTTTTAAATTCCAGATGTGCACCCAGCCTGCATATTTATTTAGTTAGTCCTACACTATAATACCCATATACATGCTAGTAATTAGTATCTTTACTAGTAATATAGGGTATGCATTTTAATCTTGTATAATATACATACACTTGACCTAATAGTGTTTGAGAGGTGCCTGCCATGATGCTTCATATATGACACGATTAGAATAGAGATTGCCCTGAGTATTAGACAGATATTCCAATTTCACCTCAACAATGCACTGGCATGAGGTCTCCATGCACAAGCAATTGGGATAGGGTTTACAATTTGGCTGGGAGAAGGAGTTAGTCCCTTACATCACCGTTTCTTTTGACTATGTGCCTGTCTCCTGACTAATTCTGCTACTGGTTGCCATCACTTAGACTCCATGACCTAGCCCCTGGCAGTATTATCAACCTCATCTACCCAGTAGCAGGCCCAGCTTGGACTCCGTAAATGAAAATATTCTTTTAAATTTGTTAATAAGGAATTAGCTCTTTTTAAAAGAATGCAAATAACCGGTTCTGAAACAAGAAGAAATTTTACAACCCTTTTTGATGACAAAACACTTTTTTACAAGTGTTTAGTTCAAAATGGCCCAAACAACTCATTTCAAGATTATCACCAATGTTACATTTTCAGAGGAAAATATTTTATGTCTGTACATTGAGCTGGCAGAAGTATGTTTGACCACTAGTGTTGATTCTTTTTCCTAGAAAGCAAAGGGTCTTACCACAAGTGGCTGCCATTATTGTGGGCCCATTGCTGATAACACCCTCCTCCAGAATTACTTCAAAACTAGTTTTCAAAGATACAGATTTTACATGGTAATAGCCAAGAAGTACTGAACTTCCTTCTGCAGCAGTCATTGTGCGGAAAAAACCACCATTCCTCATAACTGAAATTTATTTAGATGTTCCTTATGTAAAATATGATATATAAAGAATAGGTTTTCTATATTTAGCATGAATGATTTTGGTGGATGTTCCCCGTGCATCTGCCCAAATAAACAGTGCCTGCTTCTTAATGCTACATGAATGTTAAAGAAGTATCTTTTACCAGTTTTTGGTAATAATATGTGAATCTATTTCTACAGCTGTTTTGTTGTGAAATAAATCAGGTGCTCAAGGACTTCTTTCTTAATTTAGGCTAGTGACAATATTCTTAAACCCATTTTGAAATAAGTACTTGAAACATGAAAGATAAAAGGAAGTTCTTCTACTGCCTCTTAAAGTAGGAGTTTGGTCTATTATCATCATCAGTTTCTGACTTTTTCATTGTGTGCGAACAGGTTTAATACGAGTTTTTAAGGGCTGTAAAAAGTCTTGAAATTCTAAATACTCTTTTAAATGCTGGTATATAAAAAAGATCACTATTATTATAAAAGCCAGTTAATTATATTTGGTCTATATTAAAATTATACTAATAAAATTATTCATCTGTGTGATAAAATAAGAAGTTAGTAATCAACACTAGACACTAGCCAAGTAGGTAAGTTGTATGGTCAGTAGATTGAAACCAAAAAAGTGTGTATATTTTCAAATCTGGAAAGGATTGTCAACAGCAAGTGCTAAACATTTTGAAAAGGGAAAATATAACATTGCTATTATGGTTTTTAATTAAATATTCCTATCCATACTACATTTAAAATATCACTGTACCTAAAATATTGGGGAGAATTGTTAATGCTAGGAAGACATCTATTCCTTTAAATAATTGTGTAAATTTAGAATTAATTGATTATGACCCACTGTCCCTAGCCAAGGGTATAACTGATTGCATCTGAAATGCAGTTTGGTCTAAAGTTTCTAATATTGTGATAAGACAAAGCTGGGTAGGCTGTAACAAGCACAGGATGCATTAGATTTATACACAGATCTCACATACACATTAATAATTTGCTAACAGATCAGAGTGGATGTTTACCTTTACTGTACCAAAGAATCCCCAACTCCTTTTAGAAGGACAGGAGAAAATTATAGCGAAAACTGAAATGCTGCTTCAGAACTGAAGGAGCCTGGCAGGCCCACAGAAGTTTATACGAAATTAAAGGGCATAAGGAGAATACCTACAATGTAACGCATGTGAAAAGACAAGTCCTTCCTGCCTCTGGAAACACTTCAAAAATTCAGAATATTTTCAAGGGAAATCCCCCCAACACTGTGAAACTAAATACAATTATGCCTCGTAGTGATAAAATAAGAAGTTATTAATCAAAAAAAGTCACTATCCGAGTAGGTTAATTGTATGGTCAGTGGAATGAAACCAAGAAAAGTGAGTATTTTTTCAAATCTGGACAGGACTGTCAACAGCAAGTTCTAAACAATAGCTGGAAAGGAGAAAAGTTTTCTTGGCTTTAGATTTTCACCAGTGCTTTGAACAGGCTGAACTCAATGAGGCAAGCAGTATTCTTGTGCTTGCAGTATGTTAACCATTTCTGTCCCAAAAAATTCAGGAATGGCTACTTTCAGAGCAACAAATTTTAAGTCAGCGTGGCAGGTATGGTTACCTAGGACCAAGTCATTGAGCCAGACCCTAAAGGAGGTTAAGAACATAGAAAATATAAACCTAAATATCCGTAACATCTTTAGCATAACTGAGAAAATTAATTCCTAAATTGTCATAGGCAGAGGCTTACAACTAGTACAGAAAGATAAAGAAAACAAAATATCTGGAGGAATTATGTTAAGTGAACCTGAAGTGTATAGTTGCCATCTGGAAAATATGAAATGACGATACAGTATAAAAGTCACCTAGAGACAAATACGTTTAATAATAAATCCTGTAAGACCAGAAAGATGGACCACCTTTTCATTTACCAAAAGTATTTGGGTTGTCTATCCTGACCTCCAAAGATCAATTCAAGCATGTAATTTGCCTGCTAATAGTGACTGTGTAGTCCAAAACTACTGATTCCCTGGTTCATCTAATAGTAAACATTTTTTGTCTGGCTTTCAAACTGTTCATACAAATGAGAGAAATACCAGTGGCCACTTTCATCATATTAATATTTTGGCAGAAATATGTTGAAGGAGTTTAAAGACTGGCAAGGAGGCACCTCTGTGCAGCAGCAGAGATGAGTTCCCCAGGGCAGACTGGGAATATTGAAAGTACTGCACAAAAAGTTTCACCTTGACATTCATCAAGGCTTATAAAACTGCCCACCCTTTCTTCAGATGTTGATTGTGTGGAGAGTCTTACAGTGTACTTAAATTCACCACAGTCAAATAGCCAGCCTAACCATGAAACTTCTGTACATTTTACTAACCAGTAGCAAATGCATGCCAATTTATACATCTCGTTTCTCTGATTCTGATGATTAGACACTAGTAAACACATTGTAGTGCTAAGCGTTGCCATCACAATACTGAGAATGCTACTGACATTCCAGACTCGATGAGCCTTGAAATGGCCATGAACCACCCGAGATTTTTCCTGATTCAAGGGAGACCCTTGGGGGAGAGCTGTGCGTGGTGCAAGTTAGTGCGGCAGTTGACTATGATTAAGTCTTTATGTTTTGAAATACAGAAGACACTCACAAAGCAAATAAATCTTTCCTGTAGTGAAGTTGTCCTGTGGAATCCTTGGGACAACAGGTGTCCAGAATTAACAATTCCATCAGGGCCAAGGGAAGGAACACCTGGGAGTGACGCAGTTGAGAGTTGCGTGGCTTATTTCCTCCAGCCCCTAGAAATATGAACACTAGGATGGAGACTTATGGTCCTCTCAGCTAATCTCCTGTACCAAGCTGCAGAGCTTGCCTCTGAAGTTTCTGAGTTTCAGCTGTAGCTGGTCTTCTAAAATCAGTACTTTTACAGGTATATCATCTTTCTTTCCCTTTTGTGGTGTGCATTTGGTTTGACTGGGGCTTTTTTTTAACCTCATGCTATTCTCTGTCCTCATTCTGCTTGCTATGGCTTGGTTTGGAAGGGACCTTAGAGATCATCTAGTTCCAACCTCCCCACCATGGCAGGGATACCACCCACTAAACCAGGTTGCTCAAACCCCCATCTAACCTGGCCTTGAACACTCCCAGGAATGGAGCATCCACAGTTTCTTTGGGCAACATGTGTTCATGTCCCAGTCTGTGCTCATTTCTGGAATTGCCCCAATCTGGGCACAGGACCTTGCACTTTGACTTGCTGAACTTCAGAAGGATCTTGTGAGCTCATTTCTCCAGTTTGTCCGGGTCCCTCTGGAAGGCATCTCGTTCTTCTCTTGTGTCAGCTGCACTGCTCGGCTTCATGTCATCTGCAAATTTGCTGAGAGTGCACTCAATCCCACTGTCTTTGTTATTGAGGAAGCTATTAAAAAGTCCCAAGACAGAGACTGAGTGCTTAACACTGGCCTCCACCTGGACATAGGGCTGTTGACCAAAACTCTCTGGCTGCCAGCCAACTCCTTATTCACCAAAGTCCACCCTCCAAATTCAAATCAATTTGGAGACAAGGATGTCATGTGAGACCATGTTGAAGGCTTTGCAGAAATCTAGATAGATGACATCTGTCAGTCTGCCCTTGTCAACTGTTGTAGGCATAGAGGTGAGTCTCACAATGTGTAGTCCCCTGGGTTTTCCTTTCTATCCTTTTCAAAAATAGGAGTCTCCCTATCATCTCCAGCAGGCAGACTGTTTGCTCTAGCTTTGGTGGAAAACAAGCAAAAGCCTCCATCTGGCCTTTGCTCCCTAATCCTTGCAATAGTGGTAGTGCCATTGCCATAAATGTCAGCTTGTGACAGCTCCCGGGATCCCCACTTGGCTCCAGGCAAGTCTGGGTCTCGGTCTCTTGTGGGCTTTCTCTGCACCCCTTGCTGCTCCAAACTGCCTTGGACCAGGAGAAACCTGAACTAAATCCTCTGCATTAACATTCCAGAGGACGTGGTCGCTCACTCTCTCCCCTGATCAAGTCCATAGGGTGATTCCTGCCAGATGATTCAGCAACGCCAATGTCTCTATAAGGACCTCCCCCTCGTAAGGCACCATGGAAAGCAGAAACCCACTACAGCATTATTTGTAACAGGGAAATTTGAACAATCTTGTATTTTTATTCAGGGTTTTCTGATTGGTATCTTCAAAGATAAGGAAATGGCATCCACGTGGAAATGTCTGGAAGCTCCAGCAAGCTCAAGTATAGCTGAGTTTCAAAAAATAGTAATTTTTAAAACTGATTAACCATGATTTTCTGTCACAAATCATTTGCCTATTCCAGAAGTGATATTTTGCTAGAAGAAATACACAGCTGTCTCTCACAGGTAATAAGTTAAATTATTAGGAAAGAGAGAATAATACATATGTTTGCTTTTCTGAAATGTGTTGTGTGAGTTTCATAGAGCTATAATAAATGTTTTTATATTGTCATATATGTGATGATGTTTTAAGCAAGTCCATAGTAACTCATAACATTTTCAATGGTTTTCTGTAAATTCTGCAGAATTAAAATTAGTAATTTCTTTATATATTTCTCTTTCTCAAGGGATTATGTTTACAACTTCAGATTTTTAAAGGATTTAAATCTACTCTGAAGATTACTGGTTTAGGAATATCTAGATACTTTAATTTAGAAGTTATGTCTTTCTCAAAAATTATATTTTTCATAATCTTTCACTGTCTTTAGAATGTATTACTAAGCAACAGAATTATGCATGTGTTCATTTTTATTACACCTCGGTAGATTTTTCAAGTATTATTCCTATGGTATTCTGACATCATGGGTGATACTTAATTATTTCTAAACATTCTGTGGAAACCATAAGAACCATGTAGTTTTGTCTGATTCTAATTTATCACACTCAGATAAGCATAGATTTTCACTCATAAAGTCATTCTGTTTTCTCCAAAATTACTGCGTTGAAGGGTTCTTAGAAGACTTGTCTGCTGTTTTTAGACGGAGTTGATTTACCAGTGGAAAAGTCTCTGTATTGCTCCCTCCAAATGTTCCTTCTTTCATTCTACAGGACTGAAACTCAAGTGAAAATCTTTTTTAATCCCTATGTGAAATGACTGTTTTCTGTAGTAAAATTGCTAAGGAGTGTGATGATGAGTAATGAAATATGAATCTGTTTTTACTTTGGTCTAAAAAAAAAGAAGTCTTACTAACAAGGAAAAAAGACTTTAGGGCTGAGAATATAAACAAACAATCCAGAAATTTCAGTTGAATTGTGTGTATGGGGCACTCAAAGAACAGTTCATATATTATTTGTCAGAATATACTCATATAAAGATTTACAGGCACAGCTCTGGTGATAAACAAGCACAATTTTAGGTAGATCACAGAAAATCCAGGGCTTAATTTAGCACAGCATGCTAAAGCATTAGACCAGACATCAAGACAGCTAATACGTGGTGGATGGCCTCCGAACAACACTTTTCTGCACAGCCCACCTAGCCACCAGGTGCCAGCCACCAAAATTCACAGGCCTCAGGACCTATGAAAATCCCATTAGCACCAAGTAACTAGCTTCATGATACCACATGTTTCACCATCCTTGGGCTTATTAGCACACAAGCCCACTGCTAGTTAAAGCACTGTGAGGACTACGACTAGTCAATACTACAAAATCCTTAATTTATCTCCCACCTTTTTTTAAGGTGCTCCAACTACTTATCTCTCAGTTAAATCTGAGAAGGGTTTGGGTGGGCACAAAGTGCTGTGTTTTACTTCTTTTACTTCACGCTTTTACAAAGTGCTTGTTTTCCCGGCCCAAGGACCAGGAATCACCTCTAGAAGCACACAGTTTAATAGCATGGACAGATCCTAACCTTCTCTGATATTCTAAGCGTGTTAGGTGAGCAGGCGATGCCTGTGCTGACAGTTAAGTGGACCACATGCTATGACAAAGGTCACTTTTATGGGGTTAACCTATGTCAGAGTTCCTGTTAGGAATAGTTCGTGGAATGTACTATCCCCTGGTCTATGCAAGGGTGTATACTACAGCTGATGGTGGGACAATGACCCAGCCTCTGCCTTGGCTTTGTTCTATTTCTAAACATAGCACCACCATCTAGATACCTCTCTCACACCACAGAAGCCCTAACCAATCTTGCCCTAAGAAATATCGTGGCATCTCCAGCATGATGGATTTTGTACTGAGGGCAAAATTCCCCTGGGAGATGGATGAGAAACTGTAATCAAATGCCTCATAATGCAAACCTTCATATATAAAATGGAAAAGCTTTAGTTATCCTGTTACTAACAGCTGCACTGCTTCCGTGTGCCACAGCTACAGACAGAAGTTGGGATTTCTGAATTTAGCTTAGTAGCCAAGAGTGCTTCAAGTATTTCTGTAGGGATCAGTACCCAAAAAGAGGTTAACAATTGCATTGATACTTGAGTGTTAGAAATCTGGTGGGGGAATCTGAAGGTTCAGGGTCCACATTAGAATAATGATACACATGGGTGTAGCCTAATGGCAGGATACGATAGGTTTGTAACAAGTTAATTTTATTCAAAGAAAGTTAAATGAAAATGAGATTCCTGTTTTATTACTATAAACCTGATATTATGGTGAAACATGCAGCCAAATACAGATAATTAGCTCTTTGGTTATTTCTCATCTGTTATCTTTAGAATACAGAGATGAAATCAGTTCAGTAAGTTCTTCTGAAGCTTGTAATACAATTCACCATTTTTGCTGAAAGGTTATATCATGGGTGATCCCACTAGCATAAAAACTCAATAGAAAACATGTTACAGGTTACAAAGTCCCCAGTCAAGTTAAATGCAAAATAACTAAGAGCATTTAATATTTTGGCAAAAGCTTAATGTTTAGAATTCAAGTAGTTCTAGCTGATATATTTGAGTACTTCTGGCAAATCTCATGATAAGTCACCAGTTAAAGAGTTAACTGCATTAAATTACTGCACACTATTTTAAATACCCTTCTCTCAAATTTCTCTCACCTTACGATGAGAAGGGTAGTTCCCCAGCTACAGTCAGAAATACCCAGTTTTACTGAATATGTATCTTTGGTGTTCAGAGTTTCATCTCAGAGACAAATGTTTCCTGATGTGTAAATGTTATCCTATGTAGCTGAGAAAAAAATAAATCCGTTTTCCTTTAAGGAATAAAACATATATAAAGCTACAACGTAAATAAAGCTGAATTGCTGTTGCTGTGGGAACCATAACTTTGAATATCCTCACTATTGTACATTTAAATTCTCACCATAATGTTGCATTAACTTTTTTAGCTTTTTTTGCATTACATTTATATCTAATGTGATTCCATTTCCCACTCTTTACAGATGCAGATTAGCTACTCTAATGTTCCTGATGCAAAAACTGTTTTTGGTAAATCATATCAAAATGTTTCATGGAACTCACTGAGAAGTGTTGATATATGGAAATTGGTCTTTTAAAAAATTCTTCCTAAACCCCAAATTGCATATTTTGAACGGCACTCCCCCCTTTTTCTATCACCACTTCCCATATATCTGAAAAATTAAAGGGAATGGCACATTTGTGACATTTCAAAAGGAAAGTTCCTATTATTGCTGGTCTAATGCTTATGGTAAATACACTGTACAACATGTTAGAGTAAACTAAACAAACAAATGTTAGCAATAAAAGTTAACATCTTTCCAAATTTATCAGGCTTGCATTGATAATGAATCTTTCCCAATGAACTGTAAAGATCCTGATATAGGAAAATGCTGCATAGCCTTGGAGTTTATTCATAAGAAAGTAATTTTAGATTATAATTCATGACCAGTGACTTATGAACCAACAATTGACTATAAACTTATTATGGTATTGAATGTATGCATTTAAAACATGTCATGTGGTATAACTTTCACTGGAAACTGTCTCTCCATTGTTAGATAGACCCTTTGGAAATTTTCTCTTCTTTTCCTAGTAATTTCTTGTCATTTTTGCTTCTTCCAGTTCAGAACAAGATAAGGACAAGTTAATTCCAGCTAAGAGTCAAATTTTTTAGGTACTACATGGAGTATATTTATAATAAATATAATTGTAATTGTTTAGATTAAGGTACTTAGGGACAAATAGAGTAGGTTCCAGAGAGTATTACAAGAGGCACCATTAAAATCAGGATAGAGCATAGATCAATAGTACTTAAGAGACTGGTTGCTTTCAAACAATTCATATGAGAGAGGTTAAATTATATCAATAAATTATATTATTTCAACGAATAGTACTGGTAACAAAAGTTGAGAGCACTGAATCAGCTACTGCTCAGTTCATACCAAAATATTTTTCCCTTAGAAAAATTCTTACAAAGTTCTACTGCACTGGAAATGAGGCACAGCAGCAAAAAGCAGAGTGTTTTGTTCCTCACTGTAATTGAATAGGAATGGCTCTGCACTTCTCTTTTTGCAGCGCTGCGTTTGCTACTGACTTCCTATGGAATCGTCTGTGGGTTTCAGGTCTGGTCTGCTTGTCCAAAAGCCATCCATGGCAGGTATTCCCACTGATTTAAATAGCCTAATGACATTCAAAATAATATTAATGAAACCAAACCAAACCAAACACCTTGTGGAAGAGAAGGCTCTACTTGAAACGGTATATAAGGAGATGTGGGTGAGGAAACATATGTATGTGTATATCCACGGATGGATACATATATTTATACAAGCATGAGTCTGCATTTCTGCACTGAGCACCTACAGACAGACAAAACAACACACATTTAATTGAAGGCATCATTAAGGAGAGTAT
This sequence comes from Callaeas wilsoni, assembly GCA_013398955.1. Classification (NCBI taxonomy): domain Eukaryota; kingdom Metazoa; phylum Chordata; class Aves; order Passeriformes; family Callaeidae; genus Callaeas; species Callaeas wilsoni. Next base: position 48,177 of record VWPU01009686.1, on the reverse strand, counting down.
ATGTAGGAAAGAAATGAGTATATTACACACTTCTGTAATTTGAAATTGATCACAAGTCATTCTTAGACGATCCATTTATTACAGTGTCTTGCTAGCTCTGACTTATATTTATAATCTATCAAGCACTTAATCAAAATGTTACACAGCTTTGACAGAGAACTTTCCTATACTCTACAGGATATGACTGTAAAATGTCTTCCTTTCTTTGACTGCATGATTGAAAAATCAAGCTTTGAAATTTTATTTTAATAACATTGTTAAAGGTCTGTGTATTTCATTTCATTGTCAAAGTCTAATAGAATAATAAACCTTGATATTTCATCAGCCTTAAGTGTTTTCTTTTTTCTCCCTCTCTTTTTTTTCCCCACATAATGGTTTTAGGATTTTAGTTACTTAGTAGATTTAAATTGTTCTCTTGGCATCTTTGTTATTGATTCGGGTATCCTTAACGTCTCTGAACATGTACAGACATCCTTTCATACTTGTGTAAGGTGGAGATTTTCACTAAAGCTCCATCTAATTTATACAGATTCTCCAAAAAACCCTCTGAACTTGATCGCTTTCTAGAATTTCTTTAACTTCTTCTTTGACCTTTTCTATATTTTGGCCAACATTAATAAAAGAATGAGTGTCATAGATAAGGATAAATAATAAATGTTACAGTAATGTTTCTCTGAAAGTGATCTCCAAATACAAGTAATTCAGGAGTAAAAACATGAAAACAAACTACCTTTTTCATCTAGTATTTATTCTTTTTAAATCTCCAATTCAAATTCTCTTGCAAATTTTGTTTTGTATATGTAATTGATAATAGTGGTCACTAAAAGGAAAAAAAAACAGGTTTTTTTCAAATATTTTTAAAATATTTGAAAATTGGTTTAATTTCTATCATGGTCCAGTTACAACTAAAATATAGAACACTTTTTTGGGTTTGTTTGGGGTTTTTTCCTCCAATTTTTTTTTTGCCTCTAATAATTGAAATTGATATTTCATTATTGCATATTTGCACATGGCAATTTTTATCTGAAAAGTCAAAATGTCTTCTTCCCAGGTTCTATATTTGAGTTTTGCCCTAGATAACTATCTTCTTTCTTCCTCCTCCACGCACCCAATGCCCCCCCTCACATCCCCCCTTGCTGGTATTATTCTGAAAAGAGGGAGTCATAAGGAACTATTTTCTGACGTGCACATATGTACTTTGATACCCATTTGAAACTGAAACCAAGGTGAATGATGGGAAGCAAGTGAGAACAGATATATTTTAGCATTTTAGCACAGAGCAGATCTCTAAAGAGTGCATTTACACTTCTTTGGGGAAGACTTCCAAATCAGAGCCTGCTTCCTCCATGAACTGGAGGGGCAGGAGGTTCAAAAGGACTTTAGCACAATCTTAGGCTGTAAATATTGCGTAATTGCATCAACTCTGCTTTAACCTTTTAGTTCTCACTAGTTCCTGATTTGTCTGCTTTTTTGTGCCCTTTCGCATGGCAAGGTGAAATATCTGTTCCCCATTTGTACCCTGCAGGCTGACCTCTGATCTAGACTGCTCACTCAGAATTCAGTTCCGAATGACTAGTGTTCTGTCAGGCAAAATCTACATAATCTGCTGTCAAAGACTGTCAAACAAATGGTTGACTTCATACACCCCATTTCAGTAAAATGATCAAAACAACAGTAAGAAAAAAAAATCCTTCCTTGGAATCAAAAATGTGGTATAAAAATTGAGAAAATCGCCTGAAAATGAAAGAAACCTTGGAAAAGGTAAAAATTAAATTATTCTTGTGAAGATGTAAATAGCTGCAAAATGCTGAACGCATACTCCTAATTTTACTTCAATTGTGGGAAGAGTTTTTCCTATTTCAGAATTTAATTCTGTAAATTGATTTATGTATCTATATATAGAAAATGCTCTCAGACCCAGACTATAGTGCAATTAAATTTGCGAAGACGTACTAAAGAGCAAGCAATTATACATGATCCAACAATTGCACGGGAATAATTATTTAAAGTCCAAAGGTCTTTGTTTAGAAATGTCATCAAACCAGTTGATTGGATATAAGCCACCATTAAAAATAAGTTTACATACTAGTCTTCCTCAGGGGAAAAAGAGCAGTTAATACATCCGTTTTTAAATGTAATTACATTTCCAGTTCTACGGGTATTTTATAGCTTGACTTGTATCTTACCAAATCATTTTCTTTTGTTCTTGTAATAAAGTTCCTTGGAATGCTAAATGAAGAAGCTGTAAGCATGCTCCATTTAATCTGTGTCCGCTAGAAATTACATATTTTGCTTTCTAAGAGCTTTACATCCTTTTCATACATGAGGTTGTTTTCTTTTTACTGGCTTTATATGTATAACAATTTCACTTTATTCTGTCTCTGTGGTTTTGGGGTTTTTTAAATTATTAAACCTTCAGAGATACTTTATGCTTGCCCTGAGAAGCAGCAATTCACTCTGCTAAAGGTAATGTGCTATTTTGTCTCATTATAATAAACATCAATGTTTTTACAACTGCAACAGTTCTCCACCAGTATTAGCATATTTTGGCTGAGGTATTGTTTTACTGTGACCTGTATAATAAGTGTCACATTAGCAACACAACAAATCAAACGTTTGTTAATTTCCCTCGCTTTCCCACACAGCTGCTGGTGTTATCGTGTCACCAGATTTTAATTAATATGATAAGTAACACTTGCAAGACAACAGGCTGATTTTTTCCCCCCGTGTGTGTGTGTCTCTGTGTGCACACGTGTAGACCAGAAAAGCAGCAAATAAGAGACTTTTGTGGCAAATGCCTCGTTCACATTTAAAGCAACTCAGTATTAAAAGATAATTCTCTTCTGGCTTGCCCTGAGAATCCAGAGGACGAGTCTGAAAATATGTTATAAATGTACTTGATTTGCCCATTCTACTGTTTAGTTTTTTGTATTTTTAAGCTTTCATTGCCTGAGATATACGTGGCAGTCTATTTCAATCTGCCTCATTTCTTTTACCCCTATATAAGTAATAACAAATATGTGCCTGACTTACAAAAGCCCCAGCGAGTGGGGTTTTTTCAGGTATTGCATCCTTCTCACTGAATTGCTCTAGTACAAGTCAAAAGTGCCATCTATTTGTAACAGCCAGAAATGCACCGGAGGCCACTGCTGGATGGCTGTGTGTGATAACCACGTTCCTCCCCTGCATGCTGCCTCCCAGGCCAGCCCAGGGTCGCCAAAAAGCCAAAAAGAGCAGGAAAATAGTCTGAGGGAGTGGGCACGGGAGGTTAAAACTCATTTTTGTTTGTAACGTGTTAATCACACTGTGATCAGCATCTAGAAAGAAATTTCCCACTTCTACACAAGTACCTAACTTGTTTTTCAATCTGCCCTGGGAAGCACAGAAAAGAACCAACTTCAAATTAAACTGGGGAGCCTGCCACATTGTGTGGAAGGCAAAGATCTAGTAGTAATTCATTACAACACGTTTTTAAATCAGTAGCAGCATTAGAGATAGGTGTATATACAAAAACCCATACTTTTATCTTATTATTGTGTAATTATACAATACGCAAATGCGTTCTTGTTAAAGATATGGTACAAATGAAACTGCAAGTAGCAAGTTAACCTTTCTGTACAGTTTTCATTAGACATAGTGAAATGTCCTGAAGGTTTCACCTCGACCACTGCCAAGACCTCCCAGTAAGTGGAAGGATTCTTTTCAACATATATGAAAAACAGGGCCACTCCTTGAAGAAATTTTGACGTCAATTGTGTTCTCTATTTTAAGGGCAATATCGAGCTTCCTACAACCTTCAAGTGGGAAGGTTGAAGAATATAACATATATCAAAATGAAAGGAGAAAACCCTGAGCAGCAGGGATCTGAAAGCAGAAAAGTGAGATGGGAATGGGTCTTGCAGAGAAAATTCCCCTGCTGTTATCAAAGGAAATAAAAGTGCACACACAAAAAAAAAAGACACAGAGCTGCCTTTTACAAGGCCCTGTTATAAACTACTGCTGATATTAGGCTGCTGAATTTTAATTCCCTCCTCCACTAAAATGCCCTTTTTCTTTTAACCTACTACTCATTATAGCTTGCAAACCGACAAACTCCCCAGAAGGAGACTGTTGGGAGAAAAAATATGCCCTTATAAACTCCCAGAAGCTCTGCGCCATACAGATCCCAAGTTGAATCACTTGTGTGCCAGAGAAAAGGAATTGGCACTTGGACATTTTATTAGAGAAGAAACAAATGTTATTGAGCATTTCAGAAAATATGTAATAGGCAAAGGGAATGCATCAGCTGTGATTAAATACTGGTAGATATTATGACCTTAAACTAGTCCTAAGGAAAATGCACATCAAAGCTGGATAATTCCCAATGGAACATTGAAATATATATTCAACCAAGCCTAGCAGGCTTAATCTGTTGCAAATGAAGTTAATGTGATATTCCCATTCATATCAGGAATAAGATTGCAGCAGGGTGCACAAATAGTAGCATGTCTCCCAGAGCAATGTATTTTGCTAGATGTCTGGACAACACCTTGGTTAAAGAGTGTTGTCTGTAAGACAAATGTAAGACCAGAGGATAAATGGATATGTAATAATAATAGCCATGTCTTATGTGTTTCAGTAGAATCAATAAGGCTTTTTGTTCTGTGCTTAAAGAGCTGTGAAAAGGCTGTCCCAACAAGGTCCTGGATACTGACATCTAATCCCTCTGAAGAAGAGACCAGTAAATTGATGTTTCTGTGCATATAAACTAAAACATGCAAGAATATGCACATGTAAAAAAAAAAAAAAAACAACACCCAAACAAAAAACACCTGCATGTTTGATAATACTGGGTCTAAAAACAAACAGTTTAAATAGGTTCGAGATTCTAATTGGGAGAAATTGTTTAACATCTTGCAAAAAAATTAAAAGGAATAGCGACCAATTCACTGGCTAAGCAGAAAAGAGCTACTTCTGTGACTAAAGAAACTAACTAAAATATGTCTTCTCAAACTTTGCAACTCCCTGAACCATACCAATAACCTACTGAAAATCAAGTGCCAACAAAATTTCCATAGCTATTTACATAAATCTAAATGCAAATCATACATCCATACAGACATAATACAGTCACTGTTTGCATTTTTATGCCCTTTGACTGACGAACAGCAATTGCTTCTCTTTTGAGTTCTTCAGCAATTAAAAAAACCCTGACAAGAACAAGCCCAGAGTGGTCTAATAGTTGCCCTATCCTTGGACTTCCAGAGATACAGAACATTTGGGGTAGATTCAGTCCCAATTCCAATGAGGGTACCAGTATTTCCTGCAGCCACCAGTCATGTTACATGTCCAAGAAACATTTCTTGGCTGTTAGTGCAGATGGGGAGAGCTAAATCTGCACTTGGAAACCTTTTGACCGTATTGAGAAGGCAAAGACTTTGCAAAATAGGCCACAGAGCTGGAGCTGCCTCCAGGCAGAAGCTGTATGCCAACCCCCTGCAATACTTCCAAAAGTATTCTTCATCAATCTGGCAATATTTACAAACTGCTCTCAGACAAGTTAATAACGAGAAAGTCTTTTCTGCCCCACGTTACAGCTAAATAAATATTGATGGTTCCTTGAAGAAAAAAGCTCAGCTGGAGGAAAAAAGCTCAGAAAACTTGATTAAAGGACTTCCTAGACACAAAACTCTTCCAAGCATGCCAGTGTTAGGCACAATTGTGCTACTAATTAGGTATCAAGTAGGTGACAGTATCTCGGCTTGAGACAGAAGTTAACAACCATCAGAGATGGGGAACTAGCTCAATCAGCTTGCTAAATCCTTAATTTCCTAAAAGAGATCACAAGGGTAACTCTTTAAACTCTGTGGCATCCAAAAGCTACTCCAGAACAAGACCTTCCAACTGGTAAGTCATCGGTTTTCCAAACTTGGGTGTAACTAATGCAGTACAACAGAGCTAAAACTGCCCAGAATGTCCTACATATGGATACAAGTAAGGGCGCTCCCACTCCATGGAAAACTTTCACATTTATGTTTGTGTCTAAGTTGAAGTGTTTAAACTGGATTTTTATGTGCAGATTTGCCATTCATCTGATAAATAAATGTCTACAAAGAGAGACATCTATGGTCTGTGTGAGCTCAGTTTTGCTCAAATGCAAACTCTTATTCAGGAAAAAATGTCAGCTTTAAAATTTTGTTTCCTGAAAATGTTAATTCATACCCTCCCTCTAATTCATACATTTGCGTCAGTTGTCAGCACTGAGCTGGTAAAAATCTCTGCAAAATTATCAGGCAGATCTTGATTCTCTCTGAGCTTTGCAGTCAAGCCAGCCTTTCAGGAGGTGTTTGGAACAGCTCAATGGAAGAAATGGCCAGTTCACATACTGAATCAGTGATCTCTTCCCTCACCTGTATAGTTAGCTTTAAGTAAATAAAATAAATATAAGATAATATTGTGAGTAATGTGGAGTAGGTTTTATTTGGTCAGTTAATGTGGTTTTGAATTTATTGCAAAATTTTTGGAAATACATTTAAATTAAGAACATTTTTTTGATTGAAAAAATATACACTATTGAATTTGAAGTGAATATTGAATATTAAAGTGTGTTTCTCTTTAAGAAGGTGACTAGTCTAGTCTGAACACTGCATTATGTGACATTCAAGAGGTCTGAGGAATCATGCGAGACAGTAAATGATGCAGTAAAATTGTGTTCTTGTGCTTTTTTTGTTAAATTCCTACAAAATTGTACTTGTAATGTAACAATCGCTTTGTCATGAATAGGGCTCTTTGTCATTTGTTAGCTGACCCATCTCTGCTGTTGCAAAAATCAAAAGAGAATTGATTTTGATGAACTGACACGCAGCTTTAGGGTAACACGACCACTAGGTGAACAAAAAGCCAGCCTCACCACCAGTAGGCAAATCGATACTGTACCTGTGTCAGGTATATGTGGTTATAACAAAAGAAGTAAAAAAAAAAATTCAAAACTAAAAATCTGAGACCTTCATTTGGTCTTGTATTTATCTGGAGGTTTGCTGATCTTCTTCTCAAGCAATTTTTATGTCTTAGAAGAGGAGGACCCTACCTGCAGTGATGCACATATATTCATGTGTATGTCTAGTCGAGAAATTTTGAAGACATAGCCCACACCTTTAACCCTGAATGTTACACCCTCCTATAAACAACACACATGAATAAGCAGAGAATACCATTTCTCTATTTAGACTGACGATAATAATAATAATAGTAAAATTATCATTCATTACACAAACCATTCAAGTCGGTGCAGGAGAGCAAGTGGGAAAAAACAAAAGACCATTACATCATGTGTGATTCCTATTTTTTCTTCTAATTTTAGTGATTGCGCTTAGACTGGACATCTCATTAATTGTAACATCTCTGCATCTTTTATTTCTGCAAATGTAAAGTTCAGGAAGCAAGTGGCTATGGGGCTTGATCCTAACTCATCTGTCAGGTTTGCCTCTCATTTGAAATAGAAGTGGCAACCTTAACTGTCAAGACTAGGTAGAGTGGTTGATCGTATTATAAACACAAGTTATGATGTACTGATACATGTCATGTTGTAGAGCATAATTTTTGATTGTATCACAATGATATCCATATTCTGTATCAGATGCACATAGTTTTAAACATTTCTAGGAAAACATCCCTGGTGCCAGCATAAAGGAAAAAAATGCTCTCAGAACAGTTTGTAAAGTATAAACAGATAATTAGATGTGCTGAAAATAAACCATATTTTCATTATGGCAGCATTGAGGAAGAGCTGTCTTAGAGATGTTGCTGTCAAAGGGGAGTCACTCCTACTGTCTTTATTCACCTGAAACATCTTCGGTCATATTACAGGAAGGAATCAGTTGAAGAAAGGCTTTTGGATTGGGTTGGGAAGACTTACTATTGTCCATTCACTTGTCTGCTACACTGCCTTTCAGGAAAAAACCCCAAAGTTACCATAGTTCCACCGCTTTGTGCTCTTTGTGCATCTTAAATAATATTAAGGGATACCCAGTAATAGGCATATTTAGGAGGCTGGGGTTGTTTATCCTGGAGAAAAGGCGGCTCTGAGGAGACCTTATCAATCCTCTACAACCACCTGAAAGGAGACTGTAGCCAGGTGGGGCTCAGCCTCTTCTTCCAGGCAGCTAATGACAGGACGAGAGGACACAGTCTTAAGTAGCACCAGGGGGGCGTCAGGTTGGACATCAGGAAGAATTTCTTCACGGAAAGGTGTGTTAAACAATGGAATGGGCTGCCCAGGGAGGTGGTGGAGCCACCATTCCCGGCAGTGTTCAAGAAACGACTGGACATGGCGCTTAGTGCCACGGTCTAGCTGACAAGGTAATGATCAGCTAAAGGTTGGACTCAACAATCTCAGAGGTCTTTTCCATCCTAAATGATTCTGTGATATGTGCAAATAAAAACTTTATTTAATAAAATTATGTAGCAAGAAAATTCTTCCCACGCTTCATTAATAGGATATTCCTAATTTTTATTTCACAAATCCAAAATAGACATATTCATAATGATCCAATTTACTTTTTTAACTCTTCTATAAATCAGTTACCTATTTGTTCTTAGATGTGTTCATTTGTGTCTCGTGAATGTTAATGATATACATGTATTAGTATGCTGTCATGTGAAAAACCTTGATATATTGGTGTCTAAAAACTTGATAGCATGCATGAGAATGAGCAGCAGTTAATTTTATTCATAATTTGTAAGAAAGGCTCTCAAACATATCACAAAAGCTCTAACACTTACACAGTATCTCTGGTTTATTATTTAACGGGGGGAGCATGGGCTTGTTAAAGGTCTCTTCAGTTATACAGATCTGTTCTTACTGCTTGGGAATGCTTCACATATTTTTGTATGTAAACTAATATTGCCTAATGTAAATCATATCATCTAATTGTGTATTTATCTGAAAGACCAGAATTACCCTGAAGCATTTGTTTTATTCTCTCAGATCTATGTGAAATGCCTTTAAAGAATTACCTTGTTATGGAATATTTGCCAAAGAGACCGGACCCCAAATCCTTTTCTTTTCATACCCAGCACTGAATTTCTTTTATGCTTCTATTAAAAATACTCTTGGGTAAATTTGACACAAAAAGCTGTGATTAAGTAATAATATAATAGTGACAGAAACAGAGAAATCAACAGTTAAAGCTCCCATTAAAATATGCACCTGCTTCACAAAGGTATGTTACTTTATATATCAATGGAATATGTGTGACAAAGCAGAATATGTTTTCCTTGAATATTTTAACCTATGGTTGTTTGAGATATTTACACATCTCCCTGCTGCAAATCAGTTGAAAACTAAAAGTAATAAAAGTTGTATCCAGACTCAATTTTGCTCCAAACAAGTCTGCTTGCAAAAAAAATTAAATGTCTGTGATGCTTTTTGTGAGCCCTTAGTGCTACACAGCATTTTAGGTATGGTGGAACCTCACACAAGGACACATTTAACTTCATAACATTGGTGTGTTACAGGGAAGCTCCATATCAAATCTGTCTGATCTTGCCATTTGTTGAGCAGCCAGAATTATAAACAAATAAATGAACTAGAATATTAATTGCAGCTGCAGGAAACTGTCTCAGCAGATGTCAAGCTGGATGATGAATGGTGCCTAAGAAATGGCAGTCTTCAGTACCACCTTGGAGTAAATTTGGATAGAGATACTTCAAGTATATTTTCTGTCAGAAATGTTGCCAGTAAGAGAGTAGCGTTCCAGCGCACTCGCACACAACTCTGGAAGATAGGGACTGATGCAGCGTTAAATGAGTGGTAAATAATAGTCATGCAAAGGACATGAGAGGCAGTTTCATAGCTTCCTAAATGCTAAAAACAAAACAAAACAAAAAATCCCTTCCCCAGACCTTAGAACAGCTGAAATAAATGAATTGTATATCTCAGGGGATTAAATTCTAAAAATGGACATTAGAGTTGTTGAAAGGATTAGACAACTAAATATAAGGCATTTTTGTTCACTGATAAACATCTATAAACTTATCTAAAGAAACTTTCATTAAAACCTTCACTGAATACCACGAGTTTTGAAAGAAAAGTTTTGTTACAGACAAGAGTATATGACTGTAACATACTTGGATGTCAGCTGCTGTCCTGTTGTGCATCACCTCCATTAAAGCAGCTTCCCATTTCTAAATAAACAAACAAACAAACAAATTGCCATTTACTGCTTTCATGACTCCTGATGGAATTGTTAAAACCTGGAATTGCTCCTTAAGAGCATTCGATGTTTCCTTTAGCCGTTTAGCACCAAAGCCTTTACCCAGTTCTAGTTTAGATGCGTTTTTGTATTGTTCTCTATCCCCTGTGAACGGCACCCTGTCTTAAAAGGGAAACTTAACCCAGAGGGGTCTTGGGTTCACTTACATGGCCTATTCTGCCCTAAAGCTGAAGAGGGACGTTTTACAAGGGCATGTAGTGATAAGACAAGGGAACATGACTTCAAACTGAAGGAGAATAGGTTCAGATTAAATATTAGGAAGTAACTCTTTACCGTGAAGGTGGTGAGACACTGAAACACATTCCCCAGACAAGCTGTGGGTGCCCCACCCCTGGAGGTGTTCAAGGTCAGGCTGGGTGAAGGTTGAGCAATCTGGTTTAGTGGAAGGTGTATCTGCCCATGGCAAGTGGGTCAGAACCAGATGATCTTTAAGACCCCTTCTAACCTAAACCATTCTATGGTTCTATGAAGGACATGAGCAATGGAAAACCTTTCAACGCTCTTATATTATAGTGTTTATCCTGGAGGTCAGCTGTAAGATTGACAATTGACACCACTTATCTAGATTTAAAATAGAAGAGCACAACTCCCATTGCATTTCTGGATATCAGATACCAAGCTGTCAACATATTGGACAATAAAGATGGTAGAAAGGGTTGGTCCTAGAGGGTGAAGGCATCTTGTTGTATGGGTGTGCTTAAACCCTCTATTCACGCTCCAATTGTTCAATGCCTTGCATTGGACAGACTGGCAGCCCTAGCTTGGGAAATGGGAGAAGATAAGCTCAATACTGCTCTGCAGCTCTGGGATGAGCAGAGACTAGATCCAGAAGAAACTTATTCCCACCTTCCAAGACAAAGTTGCAGAGGAAAAATTAAATTTTATTATTATAAAATTATTATTTTATGTAGTCAATAGGCACCAGAGGAAAATCCACTACAAGATAAAAAGACTAGGTAAAACAATTATTTAACTGGTCTGGATGCAACCAAGCTACCTACCTGAGTGGAGACCCACACCCATCAGTTTGGAATCTTTCTGAGTCAAATAGAGGAGGTTAAGTTTCCTATTTGCTCAGTCAGTAGTTCTTTCTCAGGAAATTGGGGCTGTTGTAATTTCATTCCGTTCTGAATAGCCCAGGAGATCAGACCACACTCAAGTCTGAAACTGCCTTTTAAATAAATGCAAAGGAAGACAGGGTATTTGCATGCCAAGGTACAAAAATACTGTATTTAACTCAACTTTTCATATTGCAAGCCATATGGCAGAAATCAAGTTTTTATTCAAAAGTAGACAAAAGAGTTTATTGAAGACAGTATAACCAGGGTAACTGAAGCTTTTGGCTTAAATATTACTTAAGATTCCTACAAAAATTTTTCAATAAATTCTAAATTGAGATACTCTGAATACAGTAGCCTAGGACATGACTTGATACGATACTTCTGAAAAATTCTCAAAAATGACAACTTTGCTGCCAAAGACTAGATATAATTGAACATAATTTATGCCCTCACATCACAGCATGTTCATTTTGAACATCAGGTGTTAGTCTTCACAGTGAAGAACAACTAATTACTGGGCTGCACGAGCAAGAGGACAACCCACCGGTCAAGGGAGGTGGTGTGTCCCTTCTACTCAGCACCGGTGAGAGCACATCTGTGGTAGACAGACTGACATTGACATAACTGCAGCAATTGCAGCACAGAGACACCAAGAAGGTCACTTGGCTGGAGCACTTGATGTACAAGGGGACACTAAAGGAGCCTGCTTGCTTGACTTTAAGATGACAGAGGTAAGGGGAGGCCTTATTGCCATCTACGACTCCCTAGTGGGAGGTTATGGAGCAGATGGAGCCAGACTGTTCTCAGAGATGCACAGTGGTAAATCAAGAGGGAATACAAGTTGAACTAAAAGACTTTTTGATTTCCTGTGAATTAGGAATCCTTTTTTTACTATTCAGCAATTAAAAGTACAACAGTAAGGGGCAAGAGTGTCAGGTTGTGCTTGTGCCCCTAACTTATGCCAAAGCTTATGCCTGATAAAAAAGACACCAAAGCCATAAATTTAACCCAAAAAAACCATGATGCTGATGCTGGTAGACAACACACAATCCATCAAGTTCTTTTAATAACAGAACACGCTTGTAGAGCCACTGGTCTACAGATACACATAAAATATAACTGCTTTTAAAAATTTATTTATTTATTTGTTTGTTTTCTTAATTCCTAGAAAAAATATGCTAAAAGAGACAAAGCATTCTCTTAGCTGAAGGGGCAGAACAATATGAAAACCTGTGCCCAGACAGATTTCTGGCAATTCTGCCTCTTGTCAGCAGAGAAGAAAGGCCATGAAACCTTAGATGGCCAGGCTATATGTGTTTTTGCAAGGAACAAGGTAAAATAGAAATTAATAAAAGGAAAGGAAAATGAAAAGAGAAGCACAAGCGGGAAGATGATTAGAGTATTTTTAAAAAGCCATGGGAAGAGGAGGTGGGGAGGTGAATATTTCTGGCTTTGCAAATGAACTCTGAGCCCAAGAGCAAGATTACTTCCAAGAGCAGGAGGGAACACAAAAAGCTGCGCACCGTCACAGTATCGGGTTGCTTGTGCTGTGAAGGGAAGATGCTGCTGCCCCCGGGGAACAAAGCAACAAGAGCTGCACTCTGCTGCACTCTAGCAAACCTTTCTTGCCATTGGTGTCCTGTGGTTTCCTTTCAAGTCACCAGCATAGTCCTGAGCGCTACCAAGGGTCATGACTCTTTCAGAATATAACTGCAAATATTTTAAGACAATCTCCAAATATTGCAAAAGTATTTTGCCCTTATATCATTGTGCTACACACATTTTTCTGCTTAGCAAGTACACACTGGATTTTTTTTGTCCCTTTCTCACTATAGTCACCCAGATACTAAATTTTTCTCCCTGCCGAGTGGAACAATGGGAATTTTTTTACCATTATTTCAAATGTTTTTCACAAGCTTGATTCAAAAAAGGATAATTCCCTACTATATTTTCAGTCTGATTATCAGATGATGACGGACAATAGATTGATAAGAGTCACTCAAGAAGATGCAAGCTCTTGTATATAACAGCCACTGCAATTATCAGACACTACTAAACTATTATTGATCTTGTTCACATTGGGTGATAACTGAGCATTTTCCACTTATTTAAAGTGCTGTTAGCCAGAAACTCCCATCAATAAAAAGCAGTAGACGAATTTCTTCAAACACAGTTCAATAAACAATAACGCATATAGAAGGTCTATAGTTCCTTAATGTCAGTGAAACAACTATCTGTGAGGCATAAATATACCATCCAGGTGCTGCTAAATGGCTGATTACAATAAAACAAGAACCTCCACAAGGTCATTTAAAATGTAACCCAAGTATCATTGGCAGAACAACTGCAACCCTCCAGGAAAAAAAAGGGCTGTTGCCTCATGTCATTTCAATAATATCAAGAAGGAAAAAACCCTCTCTGGATCAAAAAAAAAGTGGACTTCTCCCTATAACATCATGGGGCAGATCTCATTGTCTTAATCACAGAAGCAAGGTTTCTCATATATAATTGCATTATTTCAAAGGTATGTAAAGCTGTGTTTAATATTAGACTGGTGCACTTTGATAGAACTATAATCATAGGAAAAGTGGTCCTTATCAGTGAAATTCATATTACTTTCATTTTGTTCTCTTTAATACTGGGGACATACAGGACGTGATCTGATATTGAGTGTATTATATTTCTCAAGCAGGGCCAGTAGCAACATAGCAGTGGACTACATGTAAAACTGGCTATTAAGGATATTAACTAGTAATTGCTTCGAGTAATCTCTCTAAATAATCAGTAATTAAAAAATAAATAAAACGGCTGACCATTGTGATTTAAGCTCAGATTAAAATTGACCAAAAAAAGTCAATTGGAATAGTTTTAATTATTTATGGTGCTGTATTTTCCTTCAACAGAAATGTTTTATATTTTACTATGGACAAAATAGATAATTTGTAGCTACAATGGCATCTCCTTTATCAGTTGAACAAGTAATGCACAGTATTTCGAGTCAAAAATATCATTTCTTGATTCAAATAAATTGTTAACAAGCCAGCTTTCATTGAGTCCTCTGCCATCACACCAGCAAGACCCATCAGCAATATGTACAGAGCCTGAATGAGCAGATTTGGTGAAAGACCCAGCTACCTTCTCAGCAACTTTTAGAGATATATTTCTGCATCTTACACCCAAGGGCAGGGACATACTGTACAGATTAGTTGTTTGTCAGACTACAGCTGATCATTCATGACAGTATCAGACTCAGCTTGGCCTTGGTGGGGCCCAGCAACATGGGAATTAGTCTTGAAAGAATGACTGCAAGTCTTCAAGAGTCCGGCTCCTGCTTCTCTTGATCCATGGAAAGGCAAGGCAGAGGCAGCAGGAGGAGGACATCAGACACAAGTTAACAAAACATTTTAGAATAGCATGAGTACTGGCTTGGAAACCAATGCAATAAATACACAGTTTGTTACCAAAGAAGACTATTTATACTGGTGTAATTTTAAGAAATGTAACTATGGCATCAGTGATAGCTTGTTACAGCACTATGAGCTGCACATGGTAAAGAACCAGGGAACAGAATTATGAGCCTAAAAAGACTGAATTAATTTAATTTAGTTATAATTAAATCTAAGCGTATCAGATTAATTGGGATCATGGCACTTTCATCTGGACACTGTGTATTTCTGCCACTGTAAATTTGATGGGGGAAGCAGAATACTTTTGTTGCACTATTCACTAACAGCTGGACACAGAGTCATTCTTATATAAAACCGAAAAACACTTTTCAGACATTAAAAAATGTTGATATTTCCATTTTACATTAAGAAGGCTAAAAATCTGATTTCCAAAGTTATTTTCTCAAGATTAAATTTCTCAGACCAGCTAGGGGAGGGGTCCGTTGTTTTGAACTCAGTGATAACACACTAACATCAGACCAAACCATGCAGCACTAAAGTAGATTCTAGGACTTCAAATCTGTAAAATTCATCAACACAGCCTACAACAAGAATCTGAATAGCATAAACCAGATTTTTAAAAAAAAAATAATATAAACCCTAGGATTTCTCTCCATTACACACTCTTTTTGAATTTCAAGACTTCAAAATCCAGTTGGGTCTGTTTTTCAAACTCCTCAACCAAATATGATTAGTTTTCTTTTTTTTTTCTCATAATAAATACTATTTCTTATTCTGCATCCATCTTTCTGTCTTATTTTAATGCAGGCTGAGACTCTCCAATATTTACCTTATTTTCGGAAGCTAGAACTTTAGGTACAACACCAGATGGCATGGGACTGTCATGATGCCCCTGAGGGCAGCAGTGCCAGAGCTGGTGCTGCCCCACAGCCCTCACTGCAGGAGGACGTGCCCCACTTCAGGCTGCTAGGGAGGTCCACCATTGCACCAGTAAACTAAAGGTCTGACCCAACTGCTTTTAGATGACAGTTGGAAAGAAAAGCGATATCTGTACACTTATTTCACCAATGTCTTGGACTTAGATAATTTTTAATGTCCTTTCCAACATAAAATATTATATGATTTTTTAAGTATTAAAAAGCATTTAATAACACAAGCTGGGATTGTACTTATGAACTCTGTTTTATCCATTAAAAGAAAATACTTAGTCCCCTTTTGCTTGTGGGGCTTTTTTTCTTTTTTCCCCTTTCTCCCTGATCCTCATTTTTCTTCATAATAAACTTTTTAAAGAATAAGAAAAGAATAAGAAACAAACAAAAAGACATGAAATACGAAATTAATTGTAAGGATGAGAAGGACTTTCCTTGAGCATTGCACTGTGTTAATCTGGTCTCCTTGCACTTAATGAAAAATAGAACAGTAGACAAAAAGTTTCAAACACAGACCCAATTCACCCACTTCAGTTTATCTTCCAAATCCTTTTGGAGGCACACTTTGCTGGATAGTACACTGCAAAAAAACTTCTTGAGGGGATCTGAGAATGGCAGCAACCGTAAGATCCTGGAGCATTTCAGGACTTCATTGGCTGAAGTTCACTGCAGATGCAGCGCACACCTCTCACTGCGGAACTGCATGAATAAGGAAGTGACAGAATCCTACCAAAAGCATCTCGTAAAAGTAAAGGGCATAACCAAACAAAGTTAGGCTTATAAACAGAACTGCAATACCCTTAATTTTAAATACAAATACAGTTCCTGATCATCTAGCAGCAGGGCACAGAAATGCAAGAGGAACTAGTGAGTGAACAAAGAGAGACTTGACATTCACTTCCTCTGAACACAGACACAGAAGGCGAGAAGCTGCAGTTCGGTATCACACAATTATGTGGCTCATTCATTAGTACCACATCATTGACTACACCATGAAAGAAATGACAAATTAGCAATTTCACAGGACTAGCATAATACTATCATTTGTATCACAAAGTCAGCAAAATCTAACCTCCAATAATTCAGCTCACCATTCTAACCCAGGGCAGGCCATCAATACGGTTTTATGTGGCTTGTACTAATCACTAAAGTCAGATAATATGCAAGGTTAATGGTTGCAGACAGTCTGGGGAAATATCCAAGATCTGATAAGGAAACCCCACATTATTGCTGTTCTATGTGTGTATATCCCAATCAAGAATAGGCAAAGGAAGGAAATCAATGTTTAAGGCAGTTATAATACATCTCTTGGTGTAACATATAAATTGGCCCTTCATTGCCCATTCACATTTCAGTTAATAAATAGTTCAGACACAGGACACATGGATAGTGAAGAAGTGTAACCATTGTATATTTGTCTCCCGTACTTTAGATTTATGCTGTCTTAGTACAACAGACTCTATCCAGTGTTTTTCGATTACTTCACTAGCCCTTTAAAGAAAATAAGAAGTAATGCTTAATCCTGATAGGTACTTTGTTATATAGTCCACCACCTGAAAGGAACTTGATGCATTTTTCCTCATTTAAACAAACAGATAATCAACAAGGATATTCTCATTCTAATCGTACCCCACCACTGCTTACAGTCAAAAATATATATTTCATCTCCATTCCCAATAATGAAAACTCCTTTTTTCAATACTAGTTATAGTAGATTGGTCGTTGATTTTCTTTTATATTTAGCACTGAGCTATCCAGGGATACTCTATAGTAATTTGCAGAATAAGAAGACTGACTTCAATATACTTATGCATATATTTTGACGTAGCATTGTTTATAAAATATAAATTCACATAATTTAAATCCATAACTGTCTAGTGTTCCTAAAATGCCAAACCTCACACTTCGAAACTTTTCTTGAGTGAACCCTTTTTACCTTATAATGTAATTACATCACTTTACTCTCTGCAAACCAAAACCAGGCAGGCAGTGTATTTAATTCATAACTGTAGCACTAAATGCAAATGTAAAATTGGCAGCTTCGATGTTGCAGCATTAAATATAGCTTATCTCACCAGTGACAGTGAGAAACAGGCACTCTCTTAGGACTGTGAGTTATGACAGTCTCTCCAATGAGTGAAAAATCATCCCTGTACAGCTGTCACTGATGAGATTTTCCTTTTCTTTTTCTTGTGGCATGTGAGTGCTTCAGCATAGTTGGAGCCACCATGCTGGTGGCAAAAATGGAGACTGCTTTGATGCAATGAAGCGTGCCCTTTTGTTCTGCACAGTTTTCTTTGCCATATATAAAAAAAAAATAAAAAAAAAAAACTAAACCAGAACCAAAATCAAACAAACCAACTCCTTCTTAAGAACAAAACCAAAACTTGTTGGAAACAGTAACTATCTGGTACTAAACTAATGTACTATTAAACTATTATGTACTAGAAGGGATTAGAAAATGCAAAGCACAGAAAGACAAGGATTAAGAGATTTCTCCAGTGCTCACATCATTCAGAGTATGACTTCTTTTTGCAGATGTGTATAGGTGCACCTTTACTCACTTCAACATGAGAAATGCACAGTGTTGCTCTTTAAGGACAGCATCACAGTACCAATGAGCTTCAGTGACAACCGAGCACACTGTGTAAACTAACTCAGTACAAAATGTCTTTCTAAAAAGTTTGCAGTCTTATAAAAAGTGTTTGCAATTGACGTCTGGTGCTGAGAAGAGAGCAGATCAGCAAAAAACACTTCTAAATTCTGGGAAGCGAGGCTTTTTTCATTATGCAATTGTGAAATACAGACACCTCTGTCTTTCAAAATACTCTTGGAAGTTTCGGTCATAGCAACATTAGATGAACACTGGGTGATAAATACTGGTAAACAAGGGAGATCCAACATGCCATATACACTTTAATTTACCTGCTTCTGTCTAACTATGTGGCATTAGATGCCTATAATCCCTTCTTAGTCTTTGTATGGGCAACAGATATTGCAGGAGGACTGATGGTCAAAGGACACAAACAGGACCACACAGTGCAGTCACTTCTTCCACGAGAGAAGAGTGTAAGATCCAGAGTCAGTGGCTGCACCCAGACTAAAAGGATAGGGAAGTGGCTGCAAAGATCTGTGTAACCAAATTTATTGCTGCTTCACCTATTTGCTATGTATCTTTAAATTACTTGAATATGAGTTTATTTAATAATAAAATATTTGGGGGCACCTTTAATCAAAGACCCACATAACACCTTCTCCTTTCCCCTCCAAAATTATTTTCCTGGAAGATAGCATGTATGCTTGGAGCCTCATGTCCACGTCCCAAGGAAATGAAAGGGAGGGAGTGGTGACACTCCAGTGTTCAAAGCCCCAGAAGTTTCTTTTCTCAGAAGGCAATCAAAGTTCTTATTTCAGGTCTGCACTCTAAAGGAAACAAAAAATGCATCTCATATGCAGCCCATTTTGCAAGTATGATACTGCCCTGTGACCGCCCATAACCCATTTGTAAATAACTGTGCAAGAACAGCCTGTACAGCTCTGCTTCCCCCTGCTTGTACTTCCCAGCAAATGCATTCCAGTAACACTAATTGCCTGATGGCTAAGTATACAGCAAAGTCTTCTTTAGCCCAAATTTTGATGCTGCCTATCTCATGACTGCTCTTTCCCTGCTCTTACCATCCATCACGTCCCCAGCTTCCCCTTTGTTCAGAGCACTTCTAAGTGAAACCCTCTGCTGCCCTCAGCTTCCCTCTTACCTTGATCTAGTGCTTCTCAGGAAACCCATAGGTCCATCGACTATATCCACTATTTTTTATTTGATAGCAGGAGGGGGAAGTCTGTTCACACCAACAGATGATTGCCCTAAATGTGTGATTTTTTTCAAGTGATTTTTCTTATGTGTTTTTTACAATTTTTTATGGTTAGGTTGACCCCCGCATGAATGATCACAGAGCAACTCCAATGGTCTTTTTCAAATTTTTCCTCAAAATGCTCATCCAAAGACAGACTACCAGTGGCCTGTAGGTATAGATGTAAAATATGTCCAAAACACTGTCCTTGCTTTCATGTACTCTTCATGTATTCTCTATGCATATAACACCTCTTGTATTTTACTTAGGAGGAAAGTGATGGGGAATTTAAAATTTGTTTGTTCTAAGTTATTCTAGGACCTTTTATAATGGCTCGTTTCAAAACTGATGAGCTGGCTTGGAGGTCTGGGGATTTCCATTTCAAAATACTTCATTAACTGGAGGGAAGTTCCTTGAATTACAACTTTCCAAGAGTCTTCATAAGAGAAGTCTAACAAACCTTCATCTCCTTTTTTCTAGCTAGAAAATCAGGACAGGCAAAAACTTTTTACTAAATTCCAATAACAGAAGATTCATACTAGGATCAAAGGTACCAATTGCCAAGTTTGGACAATGTGGTCTTTCTCTGGAGCCTACCCATCTCCTGCTATCTCTTGCATCTTCATGGTCAAAGCTGCCTCTTTCAGAAGCAGAAGCTCTGCAGCAATTTGCAGCAGCTCTCTGTTAAAAAAAAAACAAACTACCCTGAGAATTGCTCAATTATTAAAGTAAGCAAGCTAAAATTGAATCCTAGATCTGCCATCATACTGAAAAAGCAGCCAGGTTTCAAGGGGCAGAGAGTAATAATGCCGTTATTCTTAAAAATACAAGAGAGAATTGACCATCAATTTGAGTTTTCCTTCCCTCACTCAGAAAGAGAATGCTGCAGTCCTAGATTAACACTATCTGAAGAGAAACAAGTACGCAGAGCATCAGCAGTAAGGCCTGGAGACCTCAAACAAGATGAATTCACTCTAAACCCTTTTGCCATCATCATGCAAAAGAACTGTAAGACGAGTACAAGATAGCAAGGCATGAGGTAGCTGGGGTAGTGACTAGAAGAAATCTGAGCCAAAGAAGCAAGGCCAAGATGACAAAATAAAGGCTAAGGCAAAAAATATTTACCATGGTTTTAAACTCCGGTTAGGTATTTATTTGCACAAAAGACAGAGCTTTTATGTAATTCTCAGCTATACTTTGGTCCCATGGAGAGGGATTTCCTGTTGACCACAACACAAGATTCAGCCTCAAGACCAAAAAATGAGTTCTGATTTACAAAAGAGATTCTCCAAACGGAATTCATAAAGACTATGCATGCAGGAATTCCCAAAGGCTAGATGACTTATTTGAATACTAATGAGAGGACCGCCTCTCCAATGTCAATATCTTTCAGTGCTATTTATGTTTTAGCAAGGACATTTGAGGACTAAAATGAGCTCTATTTGGTTTTTTTAAATATATATATATATAAAAAACAGTGATAAGTTTCACAGTTCAAACAACTGTTTGCAGAATTTTTCTGCAAATGAGCAAGAGCTCATTGTGCAAAGTACTGACACTTTCTTTAAGGATAAATGAATAATAGCTCTCTTCAAAATCCTGAAAATAAGTGTTTTGCATTGTTTCCCTCAATGCAAAAAGAAAAGGATGCAAGGGTTGAAAGAACAATTAAAAGATAAGGACAGAAAAATGTCCAGCAAGTTCATTGCAACAGCTAATTGCAGCTGTTTTAAGGTAGCCTTTTCAATTCTACTACTAACAGTACTTCTTTTTCAACTCATATTAATGCAACAATGCTTAATTGTTTTCTCTTGGTCTCAGGGATACTGGATTAGGTCATTATGTACCTATGTTCTATCTTTATTTCATTCATACTTATAGCTCATAAATCATACTCTCACAAGTGTGCATTTACAGCAAGAATCTGATCACCAAAACTTCCACTTTATTTCCCTCCTTTTTGAAAAGATAAATTATGATGGTTAGGTTGGCTTTTAACACCCTTTTTTTTTCATTTGTTTTGCTAAGCAAGTGGTTAGATCACAAGAACAATTTTTGAAATAGCACCTGAATAATGCATTTCTGAAGATGTCTTCCTGAATCTGAAGAGAGCCTGAAACATCAGTTCTGAGATGTAGGTTACCTCATTCACTGCAAGGATTGATAACTCTGTGACTAATCACAAAGCTGTGTTTGTCAGTGTTGTTAATTATATCACCACCAATCAAGGCTTAAAAACAGAAGCACTATCAGCACTGGTGCACAATTCTCAGTGACACAGGAGCTAACCAAGTAGAAACAGTTGTAAAGTTCAGAGGAACAAGCTTTGGAGACTCTAACACTTAGAATTATGGTGAATTACCTCAGAAAACAACATCTCATACTAGAACATGACACAAAAAAGACATATTGGGAGAGGCAGTAAACCTGGGACTGGGAAGGGAAATCTTCTACCGTTAAAATTCATGGCAAAACATTGATGTGAACAGAACCGATGTTTCATAGCATTCTCTTCTCTTGGCCAAATTAGTTACACGTGGGACATGTTGGAAAGAATAAGTCTCAATGTAAAAAGGAGCTGGTACATGGCAACTATATTCTCTTTCTCATTTTCCTGATGTATTTATTTTTTTAATTAGATTAAAAACATTACTAATACCAATACAATGAAATTATTTGCTGCTTAGACATACATTAAAAACTTTCAAACTAAAGAGGGTGTTGAGCTTCTTAATTTGGTATTATATTGTCAGAGATGTTTCTGATGGGAAAAAGAAAGAAATAATGAAATGAAATGAAATGAAATGAAATGAAATGAAATGAAATGAAATTTGCCCAATCATGAGCTTCTCCCATCAGAATTTTTCTCTTTTCATTCTCTTTTTATTTTCCTTTTATTCTTTTTCTCCGTATCCATTTTATTCTTTTCTTCCCATGAGCTTCTTCAATTATTAAAGTACATTTCTTCTATTTTTCACTAGTCAACAGCTCAATGCAGAGGGCAAGATGAGCAAAGAGATTGATCTTGGATTGGTCAGTAGACAGGACATGGGCCAAACAAACATTCATCAGATTCCTACAGCAAAAGTCTTGATCCATAATGTTTATGACATCCTCTAAGGAACTCTTCACTGTTATTATCCTCATTGATAAAAGGTTTATGAGAAAGCACTGGGAGTAACCCTGGATGTTCCCAAGTTTCAGTTTTGAATACAAGGATTAGGACAGTTTGAGTTCTGAATGGGCACTCCAAAAGTACTGTATAGACATAAAAACAAGCTGTATAAACCTCTGACAATTGCCAGGTCCAAAGTGAGTAATTTTATTAAGGAAAACTGAAACAATTTATCGAACAATATTAACCACCGAAGCACTGCTGACTATGCTCTGAATGAGTGGAGAAAGCTTCCTACTCAGAAGTGGGGGTGTGGAGCTAGATGGGTCTTTAGCAGAAGCTTCTAAAGTTTGCCTCTAATGTTGGTGGCTGGATAATGATTAACCTTTTTTTTACTTTTTTTTTTTTTTTGAAAGCCTATCATCAGTACCTCCCCTACCCCAAATTTTCTATGGAAGCAATGGGGACCAAACATAGCTGATTGTGAACTTGGAAAAAATGTGTAAAGAGGTTTTGATTGTAAGTGTCAAGAGTGAAAATTATAGCTGTCTGCTCCTGGAAACTGAGTGCTTTGACACAGAGGAGAAGCTGAGTGAATATACAACCTCAGCTGTACCTTCCCTATTCAAGGGTGTATCATCTTTCCAGAACCTTCTGCCATAAAGTACAGCGCTGCTTCTTGGAGAGGAATATTTTGTATGAAGTTACACAGCACATGGAGTTTTCCATTCAGACTGATAACTGATGTGAATCAGAACCTACACATTCCCGGGAAATTATTTTTGATGCCTTACGTGGGGTCTGTCCATCCCAGATTACACTCCTAAAAAAGGAATTCAATTAGTAGTAAGCTTACCTATCACTTACCAGCTGACCATGTAAATAGCCTGCAAAATAGTAAAAAAGGTAGGTAGTAATCAAATGGGATAATAGCTCAGGGAAAAAAAATATGCTATTAGCCCTGCTGGACTCCACACGGCAAACAGCCCTTTCCACTCATAAAACCAGGAATAGATCTGCTGCACAGCAAGAAATCAGCTGGGTTCGGCAGCATGTGTCAAGGCAGGGAGGGAGTGAACCTGCTCTTCTGAGACAAAGGGCTACACTCTGTGAGATAAACAACATTAAGGCAACATGATCAAAGAATATTTAAAAATAACCACATTATAGAAATTCAGAGGGGAAGAAAATGTTCAAACAACCTAAGTGGAGTCTCACTGAAAAGTAAAATAAAATACTCCTGCCACAGCTCATGCCAAAGCATTGAATCTGTTACCTTGGAGTCATACTTCGTGTTCCTCTTCCTGCTGTTTCACGGAAGCCAATACATAAAACAAGGCACAGAAATGTAACCTTTGCCTGTTCACCCCAGGTTGGTACTGGAAGCCAGGAAGCAGGGTGTGGGCAACCACTGCTGACATTCACCTATCGCTGCCTCTGGGAAAGTGCCAAGGAAGAAGACACAGATGCTAAACTAAAACACGTCAGTTATTTTGCTACTTTGAGCCCTTTTCAGCTGTGAAACAACAGGCTAAGGATTTGTATTATTTCAAGCTAGGATGAGACTCCCTGTGCCTACCCCATTTTCCCATTCACCATGGGGAGTGTTATCGTGAAATGCCGGGACTGGAGCCAAAGGAATAGTTGGGCTGCACAAAAAAACTTTTCTGTGTCCTTCAGCATATCCTTTAATGCACCTTTGTCTTCCATGTCCACCTCATCTCTAAACCAGAGACAACACAACTTACTCACTGGCTGCTCCACAGCTGCATTAACAGCAGGATCCTGTGGGGATCCTCAGGTAGTCTGGCACGGACAACTCAAAGCAATGGGCTGTCTGCATTTCTTGGTGCCAAGGGAAATTGCATAACTGCAGGCAGCAGGTCATCACACAATTATTAAATCAACAGTTGATTTCTAGTAAAGCAGAGTATTTACTAGTGTTAAGGTCCTGATGTTGAATCCCAGTGCATGAAATTGTTTTACGTGTTTCACAGAACACTAAGGTATAGTATAGACTCTTCTCCTGACAGATTTGTTTTACTTATCTATGTCTTATATTTACAGTTTTTCAAAGTTCACATATGTATGGTCTAAAACGTTTGAATTTTACTTCCTTGCTGTGGAAATGTCTGTATTTAAATCTACTAATTCCTGGTGTCACTGAAAAATATGCGGTCAGTTTATCTGCTTACGCACAGCTTGAAGCAACTCAGCCATAAAAGATTACTTTAAACACCTGAAATAGGATTTTCTGAGGTGCTGAGTGTCCAAACATCCAAATGTCCAATAGCACCTGCAGAAGCTACAGAAACCCTACCTCCTTATTTTCCTGTCTGATGTAAACAGATTTAATGAAGGAAGGAGGAGGGAATACGAGGTTTGCAATTAGTTTACAATTAGTTCACTATTTCAGGGCAGATAGTGCTCTTGGAGGCTGAACAAAGGCTGGAAAACAGTTGCTGATGGAAGAATAAGCAAGAGCAGACACCAAGAGCAAACATGTAAGAAAAAGTGCCACCTGTGTATTTTCTCTGTCAGGGACAGTGGCACATCTCTCTCCATACACACACTTGTCACTAAAGCACGCTGACTGTGTCACCAAAGCATCTCAGGTACAGATGAGAAAGAGTCAGCGCTTTAGCTGTGTAGAAGGAGTTCAGAAAACCAGCAAAGCCTTTCTACATTTCAGAAGATATCCAGGAACAAACCGTTTACTAGGCCTTGTGTTCACTACCTGGAATAAGTTCTTTTTTACCAGAAGAAGGTGTAAGGACACTGCTTTCAGCAGTGCTGCTTCCACTCTCTCTAAGTTTTCCCATAGGTATCTTTTGACTTGTTTCAGTGTGGGACAATGCAGGCAACTGCATTGGTCTTTTCTATCAAATTAAATATTTATGTATGCTTACGTCTAATGAAGAGCACTATTATGCTGACAGGTTAATCAAAAGAAACAGCAAAGTATAGGGAAAGTGCATTCTGTGAATATCAAACTTGAATGAAAAATTAAGAATTATAAGTAAAACAGCGATGAATTTATCATCCTGTTTTAGTCTCTGACTCTCTTTCCTCCACTTCTTTGTTTGCCTTGTCTTTAAAAGATGAACAACCATAATTTAATAGAGACTTACAGTAGACACATCAGTACGAGGTTTCCAGTGACAATCCTGAAAAACACTCCTAAAGTATTTTTTAAAGATTTAATGAAAAACAGTTGCAAAAAATTAATGCCATAAGCCTATAGATTGTTTTACATAAAGTATTGAACTGAATATACTCAAACAGGTCCTCAGAGTGGTGCCAGCCACACGTAAACTACTCTGGCCCTGCCTTTGTTTGACCAGACCTCTCATTAAATTTCATAACCTGGCATTTGTGCTTCTTCAGACACTGTAGATAAGCTTACAGACCTGAGGTCCAGCTATTCCTTGAGGTGTCCTCTTCCACATCAGTCACATTTTTTACTTAGACATTTTTTCCTCTCTCCTTCTTGGAAATTTCCAGGCAAGAGAACTTTCACAAGCACGACTTTATACAAAGATGTCATTATCTGCTTTTGATAATGCTTTCAGCCATCAGGTCAGTCTGAATTCATGTTTGTTACAAGTAAGAATCTGTGACAATGTGACATGGAGGGGTAAACTTCTGTCCAATTACCTCACAATTATGTCCTCTGTGTTTCGTGCCCCAAGGTACCATTACATCTCTTCCTGAAGAGAAGGCCAGTAGAGCATTATCTTATCACCAGTGGTTAGCTCAGTGTTACTGACAGAAGATTCAGGTTGTGCAGACACTCCTGAACAGCTGCTGTACAGAGGGTGTATTCACCATGATTAAGTGTTTGCAGTCATTTAAGGCCCAGGTACTTGGTGAGGAAGACAATTTTTCCAGCTGCCTACATTCCAGTTTCTCTTCTACCTGTTAGCCATATATTGTCATAGGTGCAAAGCAGACCATTACAAAAGAAGTAAGCAAATAAAAGGTCCTGTCATTCACCCAAGGAGCAAACATCTGTTAAACAACAGATCCTAATTTTGTAATATTCAAGACAATAAAAGAAATCAGAACAGGTACAGCCATGTCAACACCCTTTCAAAATGGGATGATAATATGCACGTGTTGGTCCCTCAGTGAGGGGGCAGCTCACCACAGTGTAACACCAGGTGGGTATGCACACTGCTCAACATGCAGCCACAGACTGCTTTCAGCACCTAATTACCTGCGTTGAGGCTCTCAGGCCTGGGTCATCAGTTCCACCAGTCCCTAGCCAGGGCTCCCTGTCTCTGACAAAAGCAGCTTCTTTGGACCTCTCCTCCAGACAACTCAAAGTCTCTCATTTACTTGTGAATTGATGTCACCACCCCCAAAAATTGCCATGCATTCATCATGAGCTAACTGCTAGTCTTCAAGAGCACCACAACTTTCCCAGCGACAATCAGCCATCCCCTGCCGCCAGCTTGAGTCCTGATAGTGAAGAGTCACAACAAGGAGGTGCCCAGATCTCCTTTCCTCACAGTGAAGGCAGCACCAGGTTGTGCAAGGAGGGGCGCACAATAAGCACAACAGACATTTTGCATAAAATGAGCCATACCTGTGGCATCCAAGAAAGTATTTTTGTCTGTACTGCAAGACTAGCTTACAAAGGCAGAATGGAATTATTAACAGTTAGTGGGAAAACAGCACTGAAGTTTTCTGAGAAGGCAGCAAAATAAAAGATAAGAACAAATAAGAGCAATTTAAGTAATTATTTTACACATTAAATCAAATGTACCTATTGAAAATGCAGGGAACTGAGACAATAATCTATTTCCCTCAACTTAGAAACAAGCAGAAAATTAGACTTTGCCACAGGTAATACCATTACAGACAGGTAGGGAAGAAAAACCCATTTCAAGCTAAACTGGTGCTTACTGGTTTTAGAAGAAATAAGGCAGCAGAATGTACTAAGGCCCAAAATGATAAAAGGGGAAGGTTGGGTGAATGCTCTCATTGGTTTGTTCAGTGGGTATGCTGGGCTGTTGGATCAAGTCAAATCAAGCAAGACTGCTGCACTGGATCCACTATTAACCTAACTGCTCTGTCATTACAGTTGGTAAGTGCTTTCACAACAAACACATTTTACTTGGTCAAAACAGGTTTGAATCAACGGCACTTTCATCCACAAACCAAAATCCCTTCCTGACACTCCAAAGGCTGCATGGTGCCCGTTACAGCTCCAGCAGTGGGAGCCAGGGTCCCTGCACAGCAGCCCAAGCCCAGCCCAGTGGTGAGAGCTGACGATTAGCAGTGAGTTCCATGCAGGCAGGGAGCCTGCACTCTGACAGCTGTGACAGATGTAAAAGGCGTCCTGACAGGACCAATGGACTGTGAGGGTGCCTTCCTTTTGAAGGTATACTCCTTCTTCCAGTCCTTCTTAGGCTTTGTCTCTCTTGCTCTCCCCTCAAAGGCCCTGCTTCTGCAAGTGGAGTAGAGGGATGCGTAGCCCTCACCAGCAACATCCATGGGAGTTAGCACAGAGTAGCTGATTCACTGTAAACTCATGCTTTGCATACCACATACAATCTCTCCCGTGTAAATAAACAGTTTAAATGTCACCCTTATTACTTCACCAAGGTGTTTATTGTGGACACAACACTGACAGCGTGAAATCAGTGAACTGATAGCTAATACTTAGATTTTACACTTGGGAAAAGCAAAAATGACAGTCGCTCATATATGGTATTCTGTGTGAGATCGTTTACCTACATCTCCATGTATCTGCAAAAGATATTATTTGTAGGTATGTGACTCAGAAGCCCTCTCGGGGCACCAGTCTTTCACAGAATCAGAATGGGTCAGATTGGAAGGCACCACAGGAGGTGGTCTGGTCCAGCATCCCTGTTCAAGCAGGGTCATCCCAGAGCACATGGCACAGGATGGTGTCCAGATGGTTCTTGAATATGTCCAGTGAGGGAGACTCCACAATCTCTCTGGGCAACCTGTTCCAGTGCATGGTCACCCACACAATAAAGAAGTGATTCACATTTTAGAAACCCCCATGCATGGAAGCAAAGAGACTTTGTATGTTTTATAAAATTAATCTTAATGATTACTTTGACTTCAGGTACATCCAGAGAATATAAGTTATTTGGGAAACTGATATAAATGACCAAAAAAAAAAATCAAAAGTGATGTAACTTTTTGCTGTTATCAAGCTTGTGTCCTTGAGCATTAGTGTTGTGAGTTTTGGAGGACTCCATACAAAGAGAATTAAAAGCACTTGTAACATTGTGTTAAGGAAGTGCTCATACGTATATGTGTATAGAAATGAAAGAAAAGATAGGTGGTAAAATCACAAAACAGGTCATAAAAATAAATTAGCGTGTTCTTCAGAGACCCTGAAGTAAAGAGAGAGAGAGAAGTCAAGCAGCCTCATTGTCAGAAGAACATTTACCTCCGGGAGCCATCCATTCTGTCCTGCGTGGGAAATGCACGTGCACAGCTCTCCACTCCATTGCTTATTGCTGCCCTGTTTATCCCACACACTTCACAGGGCAGCAAAAGCCAACCGACCTCATGTGACAACCAAGTCAAATGTCTAGCTTAGTTTACTAAACAAACACATCCACTTGCCATGCTCCAAAAGCTGATATTGAGGAATACAGACCTGCATGCACAAATTCCTCTTTGCTTATGCAGTTATGCAGGTTTTTGACTGAGTTTCTGGAGAAGTTGGGGTTTTTTGAGGGTAATGGTTTTTTGTCAATGTTGAGTTAGGAGGTTTTTTTTCTTTTTTTACCTCCAGAGGCTTGATTACAAATTCAAATTCAGGCATCATAGCTGCAATCAGTATTTCATAATACCCCAACTTCGTGGGTAGCTTTGCTGGCCATTTTTCCAGTCCCTATTATCTTTATCTATTTAATGGCCCAGATGTCAGAACAATAGAACATGTTAAATATTGACACTGGGAAAGGATAAAGAAAATTAATATCGCTTTTGTTTATCTTTATTTACTAGTAAATGCTTGTTTTGGTGAGAGTTACCCTAAATACTCTGCAGTGTTATGGAAGGTTTTTTCCTAAAATTAACTTCTGTTCACAGGTTAAACCAAATTCAGATGTCACACGAATCAACCATTTTACATTTTAACAGTTGGATTACCTTATTAATCCCATTAATTATGGCTATTCTCGTGTCAGCTGCATTGTGTGACAGATATTTGCTCAGCTGAACAGCATGTATTGCTTCTGTTTGGAGTGATCCTACCTCCACCAGTCTGTTTTTATTTACAGATACTTCTATTATCACTTGCCTGGCTTTATCCCCATTGCTAACATCCCAGAAATCATGATACAGCATGTCTAACTACAGCAGCTGCTGTAACTTTGCAAGCAACTCAGTGTCCTCATATTTCATTGAACAATTTATTTAGGGGAAAACCTGCATTTTCACCATTTCATGCCACTATTTACAATCTGAAAATACATTTGAAATTAAGCTACTTCTTTGGAGAATACAGTGGACAAAGAAAATAAATATTCTGAACAGAGTTTAAGTTATTTCAAGGTTTTGAAATAGCTGGTACAATGAATTCTGGTTTTAAGACACAGTGCAGGACACACAAGGCTATTTTTTACCCTATGACACCCATCCTGTTTCTGTGGGACAAGCCACCCAACTTTTTAGCCTCATTTTCTCATAGGAGCATTTAATAAATGTTTATTTAATGCTTTTAGAGCTCCAGAAGACAGAAAACGAAGGTGGACAATGCACTGCTGTTTGCTTTCCACTGATGATTTATTATATTAACACACTCACAGACAATGACTATGTGATGCCCTATTATAAAGATGGTTGATGACATATTTTCTTCGAGATTTCTTCAGAAACATAGATAACATGAAAGTAGCTCTTGGCTCATGATGGTTTATTTCAGCTTATCATAGGAAGATATATTTTCAGTGGTGTCATTGAATAGGAGCCCTTTTGGGACAGCTACAGCCCACCTTTCTGAGATTAAAGTCTCCTTAAGCACAGAATAAATCCAACTCAACCCAGAAGGGTTGAATGAACCTGCTAAACAGTTTTGTTTGCAGAGCACGGGCACCTCCTCCCCAGAGATACTGCAGGAGGAGGGAGCCTAGCATGGAGAGAGGATAAGGTGCTTTGAAGACCATCATTGCTTCAAGTCTGTATTGCAATAAGGGAATTTTCAGTTTAGGACTGTAAAGAAACATTTTATTTTTAGCCTCAGGCTTCCTTATTGACTTGACTTTTTTTTGATAAACTGACATGTAATCTAAGAAATCCAGCCCAGCTACAGAGCCAATTTGTGCTGATTTAGCCACCCTGGAGGTAACCAGTTCCAGGAGGCTCAGGAGGTCTGAGAATGTCGAAGGGCTCATGGTGAGAGTCTCATTGTTTCCCCGCTGCCCCCTGAGAGTGGGCTCAGCTGAACCTGAAGGACTTCCAGCACCACAGAGGAGTGACCACAAATCTTGTAACCCTCGTCTATTGGACCTCTGCACCATAGGGAGCACGCTGAACACTGAAATCCTAAGGCCTGCAGGTGCCTTTCACACCAGTTTCTCTTCTAAATAACTTCTCTCAAATCAACCCGTCCTGTCAAACATTGTGGTTTCAAAGAATAAGGCATTTTTTCCCCACAGAAACACTTTTTGGCATGTTATCTCTGCAACACTCAGGAGTGAATATTAAGCTCAGCGCCCTCTGGCCTTGAGCATCTTCCACATCTCCAGCATCCGAGGGTATCAGTGAACAGGTTCCTGGTTGTGCAACAGAAAGGAGACAAAAGGAGTATCTATCAGACTGGTTTCTAGCTCAATAATGGGATTTGGCACAATTTGCAAGGATTGCAAACCACAGAGCACTGCTGTTTGACAGTGCACGTTGCCTAATTTATTTGTATCTTATTTCAAACAAAGACAAGTAAACATACACTGTACACCAGAGCACACTGGAACTAAAGGCACAATAGATGCAGGAGTGTATAATAAATACTCCATTAAGGAGAAAAAACAAAAAAAGCCCCATGTTAAAATAATGTTCAAACAGCCTACTCAAGCATTCAGAGATCAGAAAATACACACTACAGGGCTGTTTATACAGACAGACAGAAGGTGCTGTCCAGAAATTCAGCAGCTACAGCTGAAGCTCCATAGGTTTCTCCAGACACCTCTCCTGCCAGGACCGACGGGTGCAGAAGGAGATGGCTCAGGTGCCCTCCAGCACAGGTGATGCTGTGTGGGCAGGCACCCCAACACGTCTGCACACACTGAGCTCAGCACAGACCTGCTGTCAGCTGGAGGCAGCTGCAGGAGGGCAGTACATGGTTGTGCTGCATCCAGGTGTGATGAAAGGTTACAGCTGAGGTCCCTAAAATAGAATTAGACAGAGTCTTTCCACGTGACAGAACACAATGTCTTTGAGCCCCAATAGACTTATTTTTTCTCCTTTGTTTCTTTTCTCTTTTTTTTCCTTGAGTTAACCTTTTATGCCAAGGAAATCATGTTAAGAAAAAAAGACAGTGAACACTTGCTTTTGAGGGGAAAGGAGGAGCAAGTTCAAGCGACAAGCACTTTGGGATGCTGGTTTATATCAGCTGAAAATTAGAACTGTGAGATATTCATCCACTGCACTTTTTCCTGCTTTCAATGTGACTGAGCCGGTCATCATTCCAGCTGGAATTATTTAAGCAGAAGTCATATCCTAATGCATCAAGAATGAATCATTTATCTAATTATCTGTACTTGTCTCTGTTCCCATCCAGTTTTGCATATTGAAAAAGATAAGTAACAAACATGATCTATTTTTTCTCCCATTTACACTTTTAAATATTAGCTCTTAATAAGAATTCATAGGGGGAAAAAAGCATTTTATAGCAACTAAAAATGTTGAGCATAATGCTGTTCTTTGCTATTACACAATTTAAAATATTATACTGCTTCTGATTTGCATTCTATATCTCATTGCTTCAACTAGATTTTTCTAAAGAGAAAAAGTTGACACAAAAAGCACTGGGGCAAGAGTATCTGGAATTAAACACAGAAAACCCCTCCCTCTGCTAAAGTAAAATGGTCTAACACTAGCTCTGTGCCAAAGTTTAGATCAGAAGAAAACAAAAATTAGGCAAGGCTCCTATCTAGAATTCCAGACTAACCCTGATAAGGACAATTTTTTAAAAAGTTAAGAAATGGTGATAAAAGCAGAATGAAGGGATCAGGTGGGATGAAAAGCTGGCTGAGAAATAGGCACTAAAGAAGAAAAAGCCATAAATTGGAGGTTGAGGATACAGAATTTGATTCCAGAAAAAGAAATAAGCAACTACAGGGAATCAGGAGATGAACAACATTGATTTAGGCACAGGACTGTGGGTCTTTAATGTCCACGAATACCTTCTTCAGAACAAAAGTTGAGAAAGCAAAAGAACATCCTTTAAAAACGCATTTTGATGCTCAGGGAGCATTTTGATCCTCAGTGGAGGATGGAGCAATTTAACAAAGAGCCTGTGCTCGGAGGCTCCTGAGGGACAAAGTGCCTTGGGGTCAAGACCTTCGGGCTCTCTGTTCTCACCTTCCGCCGCTGTGCCACACTTGCTGGAGCACAGTCCCTGGCTGAGCAGTGGTCAGGGTCATGGCAAGCAAAATTATTACAATTTTACTCAAAATGTGCCATTTTTGTACTCGTGTCCTCAGCAAAACCTACAGGTATGGATTTGCACGAGCAAAACTCGCTGAAGCCAGCGCCCCCCAGCTCCCTCCTCCCCGCCCCTGCGCTCCATCCCGCCGGCACCCGGTCCCAGCCGGGGCAGGGGGCTTCCAAATTCCCGGAGCCTCCTTGTGCGCCTCCCGTTCTGCTATGGGCGGCAGCGCTGGAGCGGCCCCGAGCCTGCCCCGCGCCTCCCAGCCCCGGTCTGCATCCTGCATCCCGCATCCCGCATCCCACATCCCGCATCCCGACTGCTTTTCCAGAGGGATGCTGGCGACATCTGGTGGCGCCGGGAGGGACGCCCGGGCCGGCCGGAGCGGGCGCGGGGTGGCCGGGGAGACGCGGAGCCTCAGCCCAAGCCCAGCCGCCCGCTCACCCCCACGGTGAAGCGAGGGGGACAAGGTAAACCTCGTGGGCTGAGATAGGAAGAGTTTTAATAATTGAAACGAAGTAAGATATCATAAAAACAAAAATAATAATTGTAATGAAAAGGAGAGAGAGGAATAAACCCCAAGACAGACAAGTGATGCACAGTACAATTGCTCGCCACCAACTGACTGATGTCCAGCCCATCCCTGAGCAGCGATCAGCGGCTCTCAACCTGCTCCCTGCTCTATTTAACACTGAGCATGACATTCTCCGGTATGGAATATCCCTTTGCTCAGTTCAGGTCACCTGTCCTGGCCGTGCTCCCTCACAGCTTTTTGTGCACCTGCTTGTTGGCACAGCATGAGACACTGAAAAGTCCCTGACTTAGGGCAAGCAATTCTCAGCAACAACCAAAACATCAGTGTATTATCAACATTACCCTCATACTGAATCCAAAACACAGCACTGTACCAGCGACTGAGAAAAAAATTATTCACAATATGCCAGCCAAAACTATGACAGATGATGAGACAAAAAAATATCCTTGGCCTAAATACACTAGGTGGCTCAAAGCAAGTTCAGCATCATAGGGAACTCTAGAGGTCAGATAACAAGAACAATCTCACTATCAGGGTGGTTGGAACTAGACAATGTTTAAGGTCATACCATTCCAAACCATTCTATGCCTCAATAACTACCCCTTTGCAGTATTTGTGCTGTTCTTGTAATGCAGCCACAGCAAATAAGAAGTCTGAACCCAGGTGTGAGCTCCAAACTCTCTAACAGGCTGTCTCTCATCATGTCAAGATACAGAACATCTTTCAATGTAGAAAGAACATATCTGAAACAATACTCATGATTTTACTGGAAATGTAAATCACACACAAACTAGCTGTTTAAGTATATTTCAAACACAGCGAAATGTTATAAGAATTTACGACTTTCATGGAAATATCATTCTGCTTCCAAAACAAAGCAAAAGAGTAAACAGTCTTTAGGCATCCTGAAGAAACAGCCATTAGTCAACCTCCCAGCTGGAGTTTTCAGCATAGTTTTGTACCGTTTAAATGTCATGTCTGATTGATTCTCATGCTGCAAAGGAAACCTCAGCCAAAATTGCTGAGTTTTACCATTTTAACCAATGAAACTCATAGGATTCTTGTGCCAGGCTCTAGATTCCATGTAGTTTTCCCAGAGAAGTGGTGGATGCCTCATCCCTGGAAGTGTTCAAGGCCAGGTTGGATAGGCTCCAAGCAACCTGGTCTAGTGAAAGGTGTCCTTATCCGTGGCAAGGGGGTTGGAACTAGATGATCTTTATGGTTCTTTTGACCCACAACATTCTATGATTCTGTATGAGTACACTGACTCCTATGAAACCATAAATACTTCCTTCCCAAAACTGAAAGCCATTGGAGATTGCTAAGAACACCTGTGCACACATCTTTCAAACATGAGCTAGGTCTGCTGAATCCTTCCTTGTCTGTATTCATAACATGGGCCAACTGACCTTCCAAGGTCATGCTGAGGAAAATAGAAATTTTAGGCAAACAAGTTTGCCAGTTCTGCCTCCTGTTAGAAGTTCTGCCAGAATCCCCAAGCAGCAACAGTTAGGAGCCTTTCTACCTTGGAGACCTTAGAGGAACTTTCAGAAGACCTGTAGTTACTTAATAATCAGTCATATCCACGCATTTCTTAGATTTGAACATTATAAATATTCAACTAAACCTCTAGCCATCTGGATGCTATAACTGAACCGCATGTCCATAGAAGAGCTAAAAATCAGAGGCATTTTGAGATTACCCTTCCTGGTACATTCAGCACCTCCACTTGAAACTGGAACCATCACATGCAAATATAGAGAAGAGAAAGTGCAATTACTATATAAGCGGAGTTTGAATTTGGCTTGATAAACGCCCTGAGGAATGGACTATAATGTGGTTAAGCTCAAGGACAAATTCTTTGCCTGAATGGTGCAAAGGTCTTCTTAGCTGGAAAAAAAAAAAGATTGGGTCCTTAGCTTCTCTGAACTGTAGAAGAGGGGGTTCTTGTTCATGGCAGTTTAGGACTTACTTGAAATAGGTATTCCCAGAGAATTCTTTTGTTTAAGTTTCCTCCATATATCAATGTACCAAATGTATATTGCTTTCCAGGAATCACAGACATTACAAAGAGAGGGAAGTACAGTTGGAAGCTTGGGAATGACAGAGTTGATGTGTTTCCACTTTTCAAAGAAGGCAACAATGAGTCAGCCCTAGATAATCACTGAAGCCTTGACTCCAGCGTGCTGTGAATAATCCACAGTTAGAAATCAAGGAGTACGGAATGCTTTTCTCTATAGTGGTAGGTGCGTTGCTAAGAGTGGGGGTGAAGGAGAGAACATGACAAGGACTCTCTTGCATCTCAGTGAATCTTGACTGTTGGAGTGGCCTATTGACACTGCTGGCAGCTGATACAGATTGAAGTACTTCATGAGCCACTCCGTCTTGCCTGACGGGGACTTCAGCTCTACTCAGCAGTGGTAAGGCAGCAGCAAGAGTATGATGTCTAGTTTTGGTCACAGCACTTCAAGAAAGATGGGAGCCAAATGGAGAGAGTCCAGAGAGGTAATAAGAATGAAGAGAAGTGTAGAAAACATAACCTGAGGTAACAACTTTCCCTAGAAAAGAGAAAACAGAAAGTACAGTCCATTTTTGAATGTCCAAACATTCAAAAATGTAAGCAGTTACTGCAAATAGAGAATACATCCTTTGAGGCAGGAAAAGCAGTAACAGATTTAAACTGAATCAAGGGTACACTACATTTTCCTCAGGGTACAGAGCAGTTACTCCTTCTGGTTTTAGTTGGACATGAGTCATTGCTCTGCTTAAATACAATCTCAATATTTTATTCTTAATTATCCCATGTGCATTTTTCTCTACTGTCTTGGAAAAGTAATATATACAGTCAAAACACTGCTAACAAGATCAGTGTTTACTGGTACCTTATTTTCTGTATACCTCAGTGTCTTGAGGTGATTCTATGACAATACTGTATTCCCCATTGCCTGCTTGATCTCTAGCAAACCTTTAAATTGAAAAGGGGGAGAGAGAAGCCAAGGGAATGCATCAAAGTGGCTAGCTTGACCTTGCAATTAACACGTTTACATTTTTTCTGGCAGTTAGAAGGGCAAAGAGAAGAGTTTGCTCTCTAGTTTCTTCGGCTTTCAGCTGAGAAGGGACTGTGATCTGCCTCAGAAGCTTCTGTTCCTTTTTGGACTGTTTTTGGAATGCTGCTTACAGCATTCCTATCTACTTCGTACAGTTGTTGTGAGACCTACTCAAACACCTGCTAAGCTATTTGAAAAGTGCAAGTGTGAATAGCATAATTTTATTAATACATTATGACATGGTGTATATTTATTAATAGCAAATGCCAATATATGTTTAATAGTGGTTTTAGTATATTACTAACAGAACCAATAAAAAAAGAGAAAAATGAGGCCCCAAACTATAACCCTGCTTTCATCAGAAATTTTTCAGTCTGGCATCTTCTAGTCATCTATAATTACACAAAGCTGACAAAAAGGTTGTTTGGATTGTATTCTAATAACTGAGGAAAGAGACAGGGTCAGTAGAGTCATGCAGGCATCTCAACAGACCAACATCAATAACCTACTTTTCCAAAAGAGAAATGTAGTCAATAAAACATAAAAGAAAAGCATTTTAAAATTTAAAAGCTTTTCCGAATACAGAAAGTCCGTATTATGACAGAAACTGGCCACTCCAGGATGCACATTACCAAAGCATGAAAGCACTGCTGAGGTGACTGAAGTCACTCTGCCTTTAGTCTTGTGTCTCCCAGCACACCCAAGACACACATTAATGGCTTAATGTGTTATTGCCTAATTAAATGATTGAATGCCTTGCATGTAAAAGACAATCTGTTAAGTGGTAGGTTCTGGCACGCCTCACCCTGAAAACACATTAAAAGCACTTGCCATCTAAAAAGGAAAGGGATGAGGGCACAAACATTTGGCTCTGCACTACACAAAATGAATCCAATAAAAAGTGTCAAAATCTAATGACAGTGACAGTGAGTGCACAAAATCCTGAACTTGCTTTTAATCTGTCAGAAGGGAATGAGGAAACAAAAAAGAAAAAAGCCTGGATTCATATGTAAACCAGGTGGCAAATGCCTTCCAAATCTCTTGCATGCAGTATCTGTGATGTCTTGTAGAAATGCATGCCAACACAGAAGTAAAACCTAACCTTTGTACCAGGCATTTCAAGGTGCATATTTTCACTAATAAAATCATTGCTGTTCGTTGTTTGACTGCATCTGCTACACAAAACATAAAAAAATACACTATAGCTATACCTTAGTCAAATTGTCTTGCACTTTAAGGGTGTATTAGCATCATCTAGAGATTGCTAAGGCTAAGAAAACTGCATTAGCTTCCCTTTTAATTGCAGAAAACCTAAACTCAGTCCACACCACAGAAGATTACTGACTAAGATGTATTGCTTAAGACTGGGTTTAATCATAAAGAAAAAGGGCTAAATAACCCAATTCATCATCTGGTTCTCCTAAATTCCATAATTCTTGTATTTCCAGCCAAAACTAAAATGGGATTGCTTAAAGCAGAGCACAGCCCTTACTCTTGTCAACTGTACAGAAAACCACTCATTTGCTGTCTTTGCTCTGTAGGGAACTTCAGAAAACTACATGCAGTGCTAAAAGAGAAGTCAGAGGAACCCTTGAACCTGATCCACCAAAAGTCACAGAAGCAGCAGAAACCCATTTAGTAGCAAATATTTTTCTTTGAAGCAAGCTGAGAAGAGACAGTGCCCAAGGTAACAGCACATGTGTTTAGGTCAGACGGTTAAAGCATATGTAGGCTTTATTTCAGAGTTTTTTCTAAAGACAAGAGCTTGGCAATGACACTGAGTTTAGGCAGAAAATGCTGTAACAACCACCTGAGGTCCCTGGTCTCCATACAGTTGGCCATGTACAGTTGTGGATGTCCCAGCAGCCAGGAGGCTGAGCAGCAGAATGTCAGGCAGCAGGACTGCAAAGAAAAGTGCATTTCTGCCAGCATGAAGCTGAGCTTCACAGCCAAAAGTTGCCTCCTGGTCTACTCTGCTTTTAAAGACAAGACCACAAGGCATTTCTACCTACCCAGACATAGCAAACTCCCAGTTTGGCTGTAAGAAACAGGATGCCTCAGTTCAGTTGCTCCCTGAGGCAGAGGGAGCTCAGTGTGTCACATCTCAAGAGAAGCTCCTGGCTGGAGACAGGCCTGGAACTGGAGATCCTTCTCTCTATCTAAGCCCCTATTTCACTAACAAAGCTAGCATTGTGGTTGCTTTGCATTCTTGTTTTATTTTGTAGGATAACGTGTTACAGAAGATGGGTTGTTGCTCAATGAACAGAGGGGCACTGCAAATTTCTAAGCCTGAAATGCAGCCACTGCCACACAGGCACCCACATCCCAGCACCCCATAAAATCATAGAAGGGCTTGGGTTGGAAGGCATCTTAAAAGTCATTGAATTCCAACCCCCCTACCTTCCACTAGGCTAGGTTACTCAAAGCCCATCCACCTGGCCTTGAACATCTCCAGGGATGGGGTATCCACAACAGTATCTCAAACATCAGATTTTGGGTGTTTGATATGAAGAAATATTTCTTTTAAAGACTCTGTAGCTGTTCTTTAAAGCTCTGAGTTTAACATATAAAAGCTACTTTCTACCAGTTTCAGTTACAACTGCTATGAACTATAGCCTAAAGTTTTACTCAGAGTAGTGAGGGCCAGGAATATGTGCTGTGTTATACTCCTGAAAGGCATGTTATCATCTGAACATGACAGGAATGTCCTAACATGACTCATCTTCACTGATTATGATCATCAGTGAAAGCTGCTAAATTTGGCAAGTGAGTCATTTTAGAGGCTACATATATGTAAAGAATTGATAGTCAGTCTTTGTATTCTCCTTGAGCTTAAAATATTGAAAGAATGGTCTGCTCTCTCAATGAGCTGCTGACTTTACAGGGAAGGTAAAATATATGCTCTCACCTGAGAAGGTCACATTTTCATAATGGAAAATAAGAATGGGAGAAATTTAAAGGAACTAGAAGTTTTCTCCATTTCTCTGATCCCTTTCTTTAAAATCAGATGTCCCCAAAGCATTCATGATAGATTTTTGTCTGGTCTGTTTTCAAAATTCTAGACTGTATTATCTTCTCCCAGAACAGTCACATGTGCTAGTATGTGCTTATATTTACTATAAGCACATATATTGAAGTTTGTCTAACTTGAAGTTTGATGCAGTTTAAATTCATAATTTCTTATCTTGTCAGTACAGCATGTAGAAAACCGTTCCTCCTGGTTTTGCAACTTTTTCATCTAT
Organism: Callaeas wilsoni; assembly: GCA_013398955.1. Taxonomy (NCBI): domain Eukaryota; kingdom Metazoa; phylum Chordata; class Aves; order Passeriformes; family Callaeidae; genus Callaeas; species Callaeas wilsoni. The sequence continues at coordinate 8,098 of VWPU01009686.1, read as the reverse complement.
TTGAAGACCAGTTCCCCTTTCTGTTTGTTGTAGATTAAACAATTCCAAATACTTCAATATTTAGTCATAGTCATTCTGTCATTACCAGGCTCATGGTTTTTCAATGAACTTCTTAAGTTGTGATGCCTCCTTAACACTTTATCAAACATTTCAGTATAGCCTTCCTCGTACCAAGTAGAGCAAACTACTACTTCACAGTATGCAAATAATTCCCGTAACTTTCTCTTTCCACTAGATCTCTATCCTGTGGTCTAGCAGAATCAGTATTACCTTCTAGTCCTTTTTTAACCTGCTTCTCATCCTTACTTAGCCTGTTGCTTCCAAATGTGGGGTTTTACCACTTTCTATCCTTGCCTTCCTCTGGTATTCTGTATTTCGTGACACCAAAGTTCATCCTGTTTGTGGTTTCCTTTTTTTTTTTTTTTTTGTCCAGAGCACTTTTCCAATTCATTAAAGTAATTTTGAGTTGACACTCTGTCCTTCCTTATTCTGAGCATCCTTTCCAACTTAATGCTGCCTGCAAACACTTCCACACCACTTCCATCAGTATTGAAAATACTGAATGGTGCCAGCCCAGGAGACATTGTGAATATAAAGGCTGCCAGCTAGGCAGTAGCTGGAGAATTAAAATGTCCTTATGCTTTCCCATAGACATTAAGAAATGGAGGGCCTTTTGCTTTGTTCATCCAAGGTCACAATCATGATTTGTTAGCCCGCAAGATTCAATGATGTTCCCTTTTGCAGTTTGATATTTGTTCAGCTTATCAGATTTCTGTTATTCTTGTAAGGACTGCAGAACTAGTCCTCAATGCTGCATGGATTGACTCCTTTTTCACTAATTCACCCAAAGAGTAGACTATTTTTCAGTATTATTAAAAATATAATCTCCTTAGTTGACCTCCAGCAGAAAACAAAAACAGAGGTCTGTTTCCATAAAAGCAGTTCTAAGACACTACATCATACTCAGGCCTCTCACTGATTTAGTACCACTTAGCTTTGTCCCTGGCATAATATTTAAACTAGATGACGGGGCAACAGGCCCTTTAGAACTGCAAGTCAACTCTAATAAACTTAGATTAGTGATACAAAACAAATTGAGTTTGACTGCTGTAATGCATGCTGTTGGCATAATTTCCTTCAGGGAAATCAGAAGTCTAGTGGATCGGTCAAGGTCATTGCTATGATGATGCTTCCTTCATGCCCCTGCTGTTTAAGGGATGTGTGCTGTGATAATGAATCAGATTAAGTATCTTGATGACACTTTTGATTATGCTCCTTCCTCAGAAAGGTCATCAGATTTTGGCTGGTGGTTGGCAATCAGCTTTGGAAAGGCAGCAAATTTCAGAGACACAAGCTGTCCCTTTTTGGTAATGCAGTGACCTAACAACAGCAACATACACACTTGGGGCCAGAAGGCTTGATTATTGTAATTCTGTCCTAGCAGGACCCTTCCAGAGCCTGAGGCTTGCAGGGGGTTCAGAAACGTGTACGTGCACTGGGGTAAGCATCACAACCTTACTCAGAACTGTAATTTCCTGCGGCAGTACTTTGGCCTCAGTCAATGGAGCTGCTCCCCAGACACCTCCCAGTGGCAGAGTTTAGGAAGCAAAATCCTACAGCGGAAAGTTGTCCCTGTTCCCACATATTCCTCTGTTACTTCTCCAGGATCTGACACACATACAGGGACCCAGGGCGTGAATATCCAGGCATCTGGGTTATGTGGCAGAAGTACAGACACTTGGTTCAGGAGGATTTTGGTGCGAAGGTGCTGCCACCCGTGCGTGCAGCTCCTCTGAGCCACTGCCAGCTGGAGCAGCACAGCTCCGCAGCCTCTCCCAGCCTCGGCACCCAGAGAACTGGGTACCCTGTGGTACAGGTTATGCATGTGCCACGGCACACGATGAAAATACCCCCTGGTTCAGGGTGCAGCCAGTGTGGTGAGTGATTGCAGCCAGCGTGGTGAGTGAATGCAGCCACAGCTAGAAAAGACGCCTCGTGTTTGGGTACTGTTTCGCTCTAAGCAACATCTTCAACATCTCAGCACTAGATGGCGGCGACCTTCACAAATTTCTAATCAATGAGCGCTTTATTCTCAAAAGTGCTTGCTAAACCCTTGTTTTCTCTCTTTCAAAACCACTAGAACCTCTTTCTCTTCTACATTACAGTTTTCTACAGAATGCCTTTGCAAACAACAAAGTAGGTCTATTTCTCAGTACGGATATTCTGAAAAATAAATGTTTCACTAAAACTGCATAATGTCTTTGAAGTAAATGCTATCTGTCTGAGCAGAGAACAAACATCCTGTCCTGATCTTACACCCGATTTCTGGTTTTATACTCAAGTCTGTATGGAGAGAAAGCTTGTAGTCTTCATATAGACCAATCCCTTATGCATTTCACCTATGTTATTTTCATGGGACTACCCCATCAGAGAAAATTCTGTGAAGTCATCCCTTTTCATTCAAGTTACCATGAATTTTTCTAGATGTTTACAAAAGTAATTTCACTCAATGTATAGGGAAAAAAAGAACACGAAACACAAAGAAAGCACACCTATGTAACAGGTCATCCACATCTCCTCAGGAAGTCCTTTGGCCCTGTCTAGCACACCAGCCAAGTGACACACTTGTGATATTCATTCCCTTGGCCCACTTTCACATTTCCTTCTGCCCTCTCTTGCAGCTCACGGGAGTATTGTCATTTATGTCCTGCACCAAAAGCCTGCATTGCCACGGGCATTTCACTGGTCTGTCAGTCAGAGGTATGTCACACATGGGAACCTGGGGCTGAGAAGCAGCTCTAGTACTGCAGAAGCCCAGAATCTGATGCCCCTCAGCACAAATGGTCTGAAGCACTTATCTGGAATATGTATGCATCCCAGTTGCAGGCTTGTACTGCAAGTCCTCCATCCCATCACCTGATCTAGCTTAGAGAAGGCACACCCACTTCAGGAGGAAGCAGTCATGAGCCTCAGGAACTGAGTAACAAATGCTGGGCATTTTGCCTTTTTCACTGCTGTGCTAAAGCTGGGGCACAGTGACACAGAACAAATCTTCTCAAGTGACAAAGGGACTGAGCAGATCCCCAGCTTTAACCACAGTATTGAGATCACATCACATCTGAGCCAATTTAAAGTTTAGTCCTGGATACTGTCATAATGACATCAGCCAGGGTGCAAAGGTAGTTTTCTCTGGTCCTGCTCAGAGCAGAAAGAAAACCTATTTAGAGGAAACTCCACCTAACTCTGCATGTCAGTTCAGAACAGATCTCACAGTGTTGAGCACAAGGTACACACTGGAAATATATGGTAATATCTAAATGTAAGAGTAATAAACTGAAAGAAATCATGTGTGTTAAAATAAATGTCTGTTCTATTTCTGAGATTTTTAGCATATAATTATGCAAAGTATACATAAGGCTAAAGATTAAGCTTTTCAAAAGTAATTCTTTTCACTACATACATACAGTCTTGTAATGTCACAGCTACTTCATGTTCAACTAAATTACAGTAAAAAATTTACCTAATCCAAGTTCACTATTAAGTTGATCCAATAAAACCAGCTTTCTATCATATTTTGTAGTTTAAGGATAGATTTCTTTCATTGGTGTTTGTGACAAAACCAAATTTGAAGCTGAAGACTGAGACTTTTGAGACTTTTCCTCAAAGTTTGTTACCTAAGCAGCCTCCTCAACTTGAATGTCTACATAAGATCAGTTGCAACCAATTATATATATGAGTGACCTTTGCAAGTCAGAGGACAGGCTCAGCCATGGATGGCTGATGAGATAACGTGGGCACAGCCCAGGAAGACAAGGAGTAAAGAGCACAAAACACAAGGCAAGTATGAAGTGATCCTTCTTCGCTAGTGTCCATCAGCTGATGTAACACAGATGTGGGTCTGGTGGGCCACGGACACAGCTCACATTTGGTCAGAGGGAAAGACTACCATTGTCTTCCCAACATTTCAGTCTCTGGAAGTTTAAAATATAGTGTAATGATATGATATTTCATATCTCAATTTGTGAGGCTTTCCTCCCTCTCCACTTCACTGTAAGCATCCTGTGCCTAGCCTGGGAACACAGTCCCCTTGTTGGTGGAATAAATCTCCTTCTGAGAACTCCTTTTTAATCTTTTTCTTGACTACAGAGACTCTTTATATGGGCACCTCTCTGAGGAGCCTGAATTTGGAAGAACTTGCTTACGTCCTTTTTAGTAGTGCATTTTGCCTTCAATCTCTGCAAATAAGCAGGCAAAATTTATGTATTCTCTTGTACTTTAAAGAAAAACTTAATGAATTTCAAGGGAAAATATTTACTTACTCTGAGCAGGGAAAAAAGATGAGAATGATCTCTGCAAGCTTCCTGTAAGATACGACATTGCTCTTGTAGAACTGCAGCAATGCGCAAGATATATTTATTAGGAGCAGCCCAAAGTAGATTTGAGTTTATCAGAAGTATTTCAGTTGCTCAAGCTATCACTAAATCAGACCGAACCCTATCAGACCATCGGAGGTCCGAGGTTCAGTCCCAACACTTATGAACTGACCTCAATTGCCAAGAGTCATTTGTCTCAAAACCAAAATTCCACAGGTTGTGACAGTCAGAAATTGTGAGGCACTTGTCCTTGCAGATTGTTCTAACCCATGCAGCACTTCAGACTGAAGAATAATCTCAAAGACAAATACACTTTTATAATTGAAAAAATCTACTGATTTGTATTTTAAAGTGCAAAGAAAATTTTCCATCCTAAAAACCTAATATTTCTCTATTTTGCTCTGTTTAAACAAAAATTTCAGCATCTATATTTTATACTCTTCAGAGTGAATAGCTTGACTCAAGACTTGAGTCTGTATTTATAAACAGTATGTTGGAGATGTTCAGGAGAAGGTGAGATGAGAAGCCATCACTTAACCTGCTGCAGAAAACATGTTTTTGCCACACAGCTGTTCGATCATCCAGTAAGGTACAGATCAGATCAGAGTCTTGGTGTACCACCAACATACCTTTGAAAATATGAGTCATTAAGGATTGACATAGAAGTCTAGACTCAACCCACAAATGGATCTCTGTGGTCCACTTTCACTTTGTTTGGTACCCAAACACTAGCAAGATCTGCAACTTCGGAGGGTCAGCATCCTTAGTCATGTAAAATTCTGCTTCCAAACAGAACCAGAAAGAAGCACAGCAATGCTGAATATACATTTCAACACAGCTTATATCTAAGCATAACTAGAGTACTTTTTAAATTAACATTATAATCTTAACTTTATGATATTATCAAGCACATATACTAAAATTGGAACAATACAGAGAATATTAGCAGAATATTAGAATATTTTCTACCTGAAAGGAAATTGTAGCCAGGTGGGGATCAGCCTCTTCTCCTAGGCAACCAGTGACAGGATAACAGGAAATCATTTCAAACTGGGCCAGGAGTAGTTCAGGTTGGACATCAGGAAAAATTTGTTCACAGAAACAGTTGTTAAACATTGGAATGGACTGTCCAGGGAGGTGATGAAGTCCTCATCCCTGGAGGTGTTTAGGAGATGACTGGAGATGGCACTTAGTGCCATAGTCCAGTTGACAGGGTGGTGGTTGCTCAAGGTGTTGGACTCAATGATCTTAGAGCTTGTTTCCAACCTAGCAATTCTGTGATTCTGTGAAATTATTATACACCCAAAAAATAATCTAAAACTATTGTCTTTCTGGATCAGAGTACAGGCTTCAAAGTTTCTCTGACTTCCTCACACAGTTAAATTCCAAAAGTTCCGTTCTGAAAAAGATATTGACACAACCCATTCAAAAGCACTGCATAGCACAGCCCACAGGGTTACCAAGGTCTGACTGCAATACCAGCCTCAGCCAAGGATGACAATGTTCCTAGTGCTGTTTCATAAATTATAAATGGATGCCATGCCTGCAATGATAAAATTGATGACTGAAAGACTGAATCAAATATACAGTACCTCTACAGCTTTTAAGAAAAGGAAACTCTCCAGTCAAATCAGAAACAGATGGCAGTGTGGGAGATAGAAAACTCTTCTGCAAGAGTCAACTCCCATTGCTTTTCAAACCAGCTGTCAAGTGACCTTCTGGTGAAACAGACTTAACAGGTTCAAATCCCCCCTTTCTTTACATATACAATGTCCCACAGCATTCCCTGGAAAAAATGAAGCAAATCAAATGTTTGGTTTTCAAGAAAGACTATAAAACTCAAAACATTTGGTAATCTTTTTGTAAAAGCTTCTTCTTTGAGTTTCTCTCACAGAATGTTATTTTCCTTGGATTAGTACCAATGTCTCAGATTCCAAATCCTTTAATATACTTAAAACTCAACTTTCCTGAGTTTAAGTTACAGTATCACCAATGTATTTCTCAGTTTTATTTCATAGGAAATTTGCATTTGCTTTCAGCAGTATAGTTTCACAAGTGAACATCAGTACTTTCAAGACTGAAGACTAGGAACTGTTGAAAGAATTTCTACCTAAACTAAGATAACTAGGAAAGCAAAAAATTGAGAAAAGCAAAGCTTGATTCAATGCATTTCCTTTCCACATTTTTTTGTGGAAGCCTGCAATATTAATCTTTGTATGGATTATTCACTGTCTAGTGAAAGTGCCTGTGTGTTTTTAGTCTCCCATCTGTAACTGCAACTTAATGTACATTACAATCTGTCATGATTTATGGCTCTGGTCTTGAGAAAGAAACTCCATGATGTATCAGAACATTATCTCTTAATTGGGAACTCAGCCTATGGTGTGAAAAACACGCTTTTTCTCCTGTTAGGATTTAAAAGCTTTTAATAAAGGGACAATAAGGGATAAGACAATAAAGCAAAAGATACGGCGCCGGGCGGCCGGGCGGTCTCCGTCCCGCTAACGGTCCGCGCCGACCGAAGCAGTTATCTTTGTATGTATCTTTGAAGTTTTACATATGCATTAAACTTCTAAATACGGCTATACATATTCATGACCTCTCCCCGCTTCGTATTCAAATGAACTCAAAGGTTATTTGAGCATGCGCCGTGCCTCCTGGTGGTCGTGGGCCGGGGTCTTCAGGGCTGAAGAAGAGTCTTCCTCTCAGGGACCGGGGTCTTTCTCTCAGTTGAACTTTTTACCTTTCCTTGTCACGCATGCTCTTTAGGCTCTTGGATTCGGCCTGCGCTATGAGCTTAGCTTCAGCTGATTCAGGGGTCTTGGAGAGCAGGGACCAGGTCAGATCGCTTTCCTGTTTACAACAAACTTATATCCTTCCATCCTGCTTCTGACAAGCACCAGCAATAACAAGGGGGTCTGGAGGGATTATCCCTTAACCCCCCCTTTGAACTTTCTTGTATCTTATCTACACCAATTCCTTCCACTCAAGGACGGATTGCATCACTACATTCTCTATTAACAGAACAAACTACAGTCATATTCTTATTGTGAATCCATTTTAACATTATACATTTAACATTCTTTAATACCTGCGAAAAGCCAATATTATAATATATATCTATAACAATGGGAAATAATGATAGCAGGAAATAATGCAGAATCTATTGGAGCTACAGTTCTGTGAGGCACAGTATGGGATTTTTCAACACAAATTTTTCAACATCCAATTCTAAGTCTTCTTATGGAAGATGTCCTCTTGCTGCCTTCACTGCTGCTGTGAAGAGACTTAAAGATCCCAATTGCCTCAAACACTGCCAAGGTCACAGAAGGAACCTGCCATAAGATAAGCCATCACAGCCAGAACTTGAGATAAGAAATAGCTGGGACTTGAACTTGAGACAAAAAATCACTGGGACATGAACTCCTATTTACTTTGACTAAACTGTTTTGGTGCCACTGCAAATTCAAGATGTTTATTTTCATCTGTTGTCGTCACAACACTTGAAGTCACCAAGAATACCCAGTTCGCATGATGAAGTTGAAATAAAACCAGATGGCCTGTTCTTACTATATCAAATCCCAGTCTGAAAGCTTTAAATCCCTCTATATGGTTACTTGTTTTGTCCAAATAGATGCTGACATCCCACACCTTGTAATTGACAATGACTTACTCAAAAATTTTACCGGGTACATGATGTGAATGGGTGTAGGGGTTTGGGTTCT